>NMRB01002952.1:12747-25196 GCA_002633025.1 Notospermus geniculatus
GAACATAATGGTCCTTCGAGCCGGATATATACACTTTCGATTCACTGGAAACTAGAAAACTTCGTCCGTGCGTGTGATCTTCGATTCAAAATTCGTGATTCGTTATTTCGAACTTGCCAGTGCAATGGGTGAGACAGGTGATTCAGATACTATTGATACTGAGCAGGCCAATTTGACCAAACAATTAGACGTTCTCAAAAGGAACAAGAGGATATTAAAAACCAAGCTGACTCGAACTAGGTTAGATCTGAGTAGCCAGTTAACGAAGGATGGTGTAATTGATAGAGTGAATCTGGCATTAGAATGCACATTGAACATTTACGGTGAGCTCGTGGATACGCTTGATTCACTTATCGATTTGGACAAAACGAACACCGCTAAATACGAATCGGAAATAGACGAGGTAGAAAAAGTGTGTGATGAAATCACCACTGGCGCAAATAGATACATTCTGACCCATGACAAGACATTGTGTGGGTCCCACGAAAACAACAAAGATGTTGAGGCGTCGTGTAAGGAACCGCAGAAAGATGCGGAACCCACGACAGGAACAAGAGATAAGGAAGCTGCACCAGTAGCGGAAGCAACAGCTAAGGAACCGCAGAAAGATGCGGAGCCCACGACAGGAACAGGAGGTGAGAAAGTTGCACCAGTAGCAGAAGAAACAGCTTCATGCGATTCGGTCCGAGAGACAACGGTTGTTCAGAAGCCATCAAAGGCGCATGGAAAAAAGCAGCAGTCTCAAGTGGACTATGACATGATTCATCAATTGAAACGGGTGTCCATCACCACATTCACTGGAAACAAAAAGGAGTATAGGTTGTTTCGTGACGCATTCCACGAATGCATAGGAAAATCTTCGTTGAGTCCAGCATATAAAATGCTGCAACTCCGCCAGTATTTGGATGGTGAAGCTAGCAGTGTCATTGAGGGACTTCCGGCATCGGAGATGGGTTTCAAGACCGCCCTGGAGAAGCTCGAGCGCAAGTATGGTGGGGAGAGACGGTACTTGTTGATGAATTTGGAAGACATTCGATGTGCTAAGGCTGTCTCCATGAACAATCTCAAAGAACTGGAGAAATTCAGTGACAAGTTGGAACTGGCCATATTGAGCCTACGCGAGAACAATCGAACTGAGGAGTTTCAAGCTGACAGCATGTTTTACTGTGTTGTTAAGGCAAAACTGCCTTCCGCATACATCGCACACTACAAGCGCTGGCTCGGTCAGGAGGGAAAGGCAGAGAATATTGACTCCTTGTTGGCTTGGCTGCAAGATGAAATTCGGATCCGTACGGAGGCCCAGGAGGAGGGTCACGCCGAATCGAAGCCCAACAGTTCGCAGACGGAGAGTGGTAAGTCCAAATATCGTACATTCACTGCTTCCCATTCCAATGATATTGTAGAGTGCATTTACTGCAAACAATCAGGTCACAAAATTGATACGTGTTCAAATTTCGCGAACATATCTATCCATCAACGTTGGGAGTTTGCTAAAAGCAACAAGCTTTGCTATCGCTGTTTGGGGTCTTCCCATCGCGGGTCTGATTGTAGATCGAGTCGCACATGTCCAGTCCCGGGTTGTACCAAAACTCATCATCGCTTGCTCCACAATGACAACTCAACAAATAGGCCTAACCCCAGTCCTAGCCCCGGCATGGATGTGCATACGCCCCCATTTATTCCAGCCGCGACCCCTGACGTCGGGCCCAGTGGTGCGACGCATACCGCATCGACATCGAATGATTACATCGCAATGCGCACCATCCCCGTGATTTTATCAGGTAGGAAGGGGGAAGTGTTAGTTAATGCACTGTTAGATGAGGGTTCGACTGATAGTTACTTGAGTGAAGGTGTTGCTGCACAACTTGGACTAGAGGGGCAGAGGGGCCACAAATTTCTAGAGAAGTATCTGTGTTAGGGGGTAATACGACTTCAATACAGGGCAGACGTGTTCCGGTTGAGATTAGACGTTCGGACAACAGACAACTCGTAGGTACCATGACAACCTTTACTACAGATCGTGTGACGGGACACATTGACATTGTGAATTGGACTGAGCAGAAGAGGAACTGGGATCATTTAGCGGATATCCCATTCCCCAATATCGGTAGGCCCAGGACTATTGATTTATTGATAGGTATCAATGACGACGCTTTGAATCTTCATTCATGCTTGAAGGAGGTACACGGACCTCCAGGGGAACCTATAGCCAGGTTGACTCCTCTAGGATGGACATGCATTGGGCGTGTCCCGGCCGGAAGTGTGTGTTACGCGGCCACAAGTAGGCCTACAAATAGCTCACTCTTGTGCAGTGAAAACAAGGTAGCCGAAATCATAAAACGTACTTCAGAAATCGACTCCCTGGGCATTAGGCCCATAGACACAACTCGTTCACCCATAGAATCGAAAATAGATAGGAAAACTGAAGAAACAATCGTGTATGAGAATGACCGTTACCAGGTGTCAATTCCTTGGAAAGATAAGGAACCGCGCCTACCTCTAAATTGGAAAATGGCCGCCACTAGACTGACCAATATCGAAAAAGCCTTAATAAAACGACCAAAGGTCGCCACTGACTACAATCGAATTGTCAAGGATTATGAGCATGATGAGAGCAAGGGATACGTGCGAAAGGTATCCAATACAGATTGCAACGAAGGGGGGTGGTACCTCCCTCATTTCCCTGTCGTTAGAGATGACAAGGAAACCACAAAAGTGAGAACTGTCATGGATGCCGCCGCTAAGTTAGACAACAAGTCACTGAACGATTGCATTGAATCTGGGCCCAAGTTGCAAAATGATTTGTTTGAAGTGTTAGACGCAGGGTTCAAAATTAGGAAACAGATTTCCAATGACATAGCTGTATTAGTCGACATTCCGCCAGATGAAATCGCCACAAGTGTCAACATAGATGACAGTGAATTAGGCCTACCTTCAGTGAAGACACTAGGGGACGCTGAGACTGATCATGTGTTTTCTGTTAACTTGCCGGACATTGACCAATTGACCAAGCGGACTGTATTCAGCGCATCAGCCACGTTATTCGACACACTAAGTCTCTTGTCTCATTTCATTATTCGCGCACGCATTCTTATGCAGGAATCTTGGGCACATGGGTTACAGTGGGATGAGCCTGTCCCAGAATCGTTACGCAATAAGTGGGAAAGTTGGTTGTACGAAACTAGAAAGTTGCTATATTTCCAGTCAGGTGATGTTGTCATTGTTGTTTCACCAGAATCCCCCCGCGGTACCTGGCCATTAGGAAGAATCACAGAGACATTCCCGGGTCCTGACGGATTCACTCGTGTTGTAAATGTCCGCATTGGTGACAAAGTATACAAGCGCTCTATCAACAAACTCTACAAATTGCAGTGAATGGCGTTATTTGGACTTCCCATTTTTTCTGTTCTTTGAATTGTGTGTTTCTATTCCAGCCAAACAAGCAATGATGTTGATAGTTTTGTACTTTCGATGCCTTGATTTTCCTTGCTACTAATTCAATACATGTTTACAGGAGGACATTACAGCGAACATGCACTTGGTGTATTTGTACTTGATTGCATCATAANTCGGAAATGTTCTTACAGATAGAGATGGATCCCGAATCCCGTAAGTATCATCGTTTCTTGTGGCGGGACATGGACGTGAACAAGGCTATGGACACTTATGAATTCAATCGTCTAGTCTTTGGCAACACAGCATCCCCATTCTTGTCGCAAAAAATAATCAGAACTCACGCCATTAGAAACAGGGATAGGTACCCCAAGGGTTCGGAATCTGTATTAGAGTCAATGTATGTAGATGACCTCTGTGACAGTGAGATTGACACGTCAAATGCAATTAGGTTACGCCAACAGGTGACAGAACTTCTTAAAGAGGCAGGGTTTAAGATTAGGAAATGGATTTCTAATGACATAGCTGTGTTAGCCGACATTCCGCCGGATGAAATTGCCACAAGCGTCAACATCGACGATAGTGAGTTAGGCCTACCCTCAGTGAAGACGCTAGGTATGACTTGGGACGCTGAGACTGATCACTATGTGTTTTCTGTTAACTTGCCGGACATTGACCAATTGACCAAGCGGACTGTATTCAGCGCATCGGCCACGTTATTCGACCCACTGAACCTCTTGTCTCCATTCACCATTCGCGCGCGCATTCTTATGCAGGAATCTTGGGCACATGGGTTACAGTGGGATGAGCCTCTCCCAGAATCGCTACGCAACAAGTGGGAAAGTTGGTTGTATGATACCGCAAAGTTAGCAGACATAAGAATTGAGCGTTGTTTGGTCTTAAAAGGAAGCGCAGCGCCAATATTAGATCAGAAACTACATACCTTCGTTGACGCGTCAAAGGACGCATATGCTACGGCAATCTACCTGCGCACAGAGTATGAAAATGGTGAAATCTGCGTGAGGCTGGTAACCTCTAAATCCCGCGTTGCTCCGCTCAAAGCCATGTCAATACCTAGACTTGAACTCTGTGGCGCAGTACTTGGGGTGAAACTGACTCTATCTGTAGCTAAGGTGTTGAAACTTCCAGTTCATGACGTGACGTACTGGACAGACAGTTTAAATGTACTCTTTTGGATCAACGGAGCATCGCGCAAGTACAAACCATTTGTGGCAAGTCGAATTGGGTTCATTCATGAACACTCTGAGCCTGAACAGTGGCGTCATGTCCCCACAAAGGTAAATAGCGCAGACTTACCCACTAGGGGTATGACCAGTGAAGAGCTAAAGAACGCAGACATCTGGTGGTATGGTCCTGAATTTTTACGCAAGTCGCGTGAGGCCTGGCCACAAAGACCGTTAGCAAACCCGACTGACGCAGTGACAGAAGAAATTAGATCATCGGACAACGTGACAATGACAACCACCCCCAAACAACCTGATGACCTAGGTAGGCTTAATCCCAGTCGATATTCTAGTTGGCTTAAACTAGTCCGTGTTACAGCCTGGCTGAAGAGGTTTGTAGGAAATGCGCGCAACCGTGATCCCTCAAAACGGGAAGTTAGCACAGACTTGACCACGACAGAAATAGAAGCCGCCAAATCATTCTGGTACAAATACGCCCAGAATGACGTCTACTCAGAAGAAATCAGAGACCTGAAATCCGGGCATGGTTTGAAACAAAAAAGCACGCTTCTGCCGTTGAATCCTTGCCTTGACGCACATGACGTACTTCGGGTCGATGGTCGACTGAAAAATGCCAGTCATCTGCCGTATGAGGCGAGGTGTCCGATGATTTTGCCAAGAAACCATGACATCACTCGGCTAATCATCCACCATGCAGACGCTCAATGCAAGCATTCAAAGGGCTACAACCACATTCTTAGTGACACTAGGACAAAATTTTGGATAGTTAGAGGCAGAGAGGTAATTAAGTCTTTTCAGAGTAATTGTCCCGGTTG
Organism: Notospermus geniculatus; assembly: GCA_002633025.1. NCBI lineage: Eukaryota > Metazoa > Nemertea > Pilidiophora > Heteronemertea > Lineidae > Notospermus > Notospermus geniculatus. The sequence continues at coordinate 18,161 of NMRB01002952.1, forward strand.
TCGTCGACTCAGAGTCAGAACTGCCACCCAAATCATGGCACCCCTTCCAGTGGAGAGGTTAGGTGATCCGGTTTGCGCGTTTGCCCGTGTAGGCGTTGACTACGCTGGACCGTTCCTCACAAAACAAGGGCGTGGCAAAGCAAGACTGAAAAGGTACTTGTGTTTGTTTACCTGTTTAGCTACCCGCGCAGTTCATTTGGAAATGGCCTACGGATTGGACACAAGTTCTTTTATGAATGCACTGTCTCGATTCTGCGATAGGCGCAACCGACCGATCCACATCTGGTCCGATAACGGGACCAATTTTGTGAGTGCTGACCGCGAACTAAAAGACCTCATATCAGACCTTGACCAAGACAGAATAACGACTTCGCTCGCAAACAAGGGCATTAGATGGACGTTCAATCCACCACAATCGCCGCATTTCGGTGGCGTTTTCGAAGCCATGATAAAATCCGCAAAGCGCGCCATTAGGGCAATCATTGGCAATGCCGAGGTCACGGACGAAGAGTTGCACACAGCGTTTACAGGTGCAGAGGCCCTGATAAATTCCCGACCCATCACTCAGTTAAGCAACGATCCTCGAGACGATTCAGTCTTAACTCCCAATCACTTCTTATTTGGACAGCTGGGGGGTCAGTTAGCACCTGAAACTCTCGAGGGGGACGAAAACCCGAGCCAGCGTTGGCGCCACGTTCAAATGGTGATCGGACATTTTTGGAAGAGATGGCAACGCGAATTCTTGCCCTCACTTCAAACTCGTAGTAAATGGCGAAACCCCCAGCCAAATTTCCAGCCAGGTGATGTTGTCATTGTTGTTTCACCAGAATCCCCCCGCGGTACCTGGCCATTAGGAAGAATCACAGAGACATTCCCGGGTCCTGACGGATTCATTCGTGTTGTGAATGTCCGCATTGGTGACAAGGTTTATAAGCGCTCTATAAACAAACTCTACAAATTGCAGTGAATGGCGTTATTTGGACTTCCCATCTTCCTGTTCGTTGAATTGTGTGTTTCTATTCCTTTCTAGCCAAACTTGCAACGATGTTGATAGTTTTTATACATTCGATGCCTTGATTTTCCTTGCTACTAATTCAATACATGTTTGCAGGAGGACATTACAGCAAACATGCACTTGGTGTTTGTACTTGATTGCATCATAATGCATAAGTTTCTCATGCTTCATACGTGAATATGTTTTTTCTTCATGTAAGGTGATTACTAGTATATTCGTATTGTCACTTCATTGATTGACTTAGAATAGTAGCATTTGTTGTACATGAACATGTACTTGCGTATTAGAGAGATCACACTGAATTGTATGTTATTGCATAACTTGCTTACTCTTCCTGTGTCAGACTATTTGATTTGAAAATGATTATTGATAGGTTATTCTGCATGTAATTCCATGTAGTCATTTGGCATGTTTGGTTTAGATTGTACCTACTCAGGTGTCGGTTAATCCCACTAAGATATTGATTCTCCTCCCTGTCCCACGAACAATCAATTAATCAGCTGTTAATAGTTTTCGTCTTAAATCGCATATAATAGTTCATGTAAGTCAATTTGTATATTTTTACATCACGTTGTCTATACCGCGAATGCGTCGTGTGTATAGTTCTTGTATAATTGTATGTTTTTTAGAATCCATACCTCAGGATCATTCACTTAATATTGTTTTGTTGTTTCTGATGTTACCCTAGTTACATCAGGAAGGGGGGTATGTTGGGAAGAATTGTAATATATTTTAGACTTATTTCGTACAGTGTATATGTAATTAGAATTGTTGTTTTAAGATTTAACACAAACATCTGGAGAAAGATTCGTTAGCTCGATGTTTACCGCCTATTATGTAATTTTTGTACCAAACCTTTCAATATCCCGTTACCTGGCTTTGTGGTGTTTATAAATCATTATAATCGCAGACTTCCTGGAGCCTCCTTAAGACCCTTCCAGAGAACACCATGTTTACATAGCTGGCTAGCCCAGGCCTCCTAATGAGCTGACTCTGTTTATAGCCCTTTTAGCAGTATTGTGGTGTAATGTTATGCAACCTCAACTTCCTTGTATCATCAGTAGAATATTGTAATAGGTTAGGTAGATAGTCAGAACTAGAGAAACATTCGAAGAAACCACATCGTATAATCGTCATCGTCAATCGAAATAAATTCGTGATCAAGATACAATCGAAATTAGCATCGTCATTTACAGTCTTTTCAACATCGCAAGAACATAATGGTCCTTCGAGCCGGATAATTCGATTTATTTGGGACTTATTCGATAGTTATTTCGTGAATTTCGTGAGAATCGTGAGAAAGTGATAGTGTATTCGGGAATCTCGGCAAGATGAGTGACAAGGATAGTGATAACCCACGTGTTGGTGAGAGCGGAGCAACGGCGCCCACCGGTGAAAAGGATGGGACACCAGCCGCCAGGGTGTCCGAGTTAAAGAGGACAAAGAGGACATTAAAAACCAAGCTGACTCGAACTAGGTTAGATCTGAGCAGCCAGCTAACCAAGGATGGTGTAATTGAAAGAGTGAATCTGGCATTAGAATGCACATTGAACCTTTACGGTGAGCTCGTGGATACGCTTGATTCACTTATCGATTTGGACAAAACGAACACCGCTAAGTACGAATCGGAAATAGACGAGGTAGAAAAAGTGTGTGATGAAATCACTACTGGCGCAAATAGATACATTCTGACCCATGACAGGACACTGAGTGGATCCCACGAAAACAACAAAGATGTTGAGGCGTCATGTAAGGAATCTCCGAAAGATGCGGAATCCACGACAGGAACAAGTGATAAGGAAGCTGCACCAGTGGCGGAAGCAACAGCCAAGGAACCGCAGAAAGATGCGGAGCCCACGACAGGAACAAAAGGTGAGAAAGTTGCACCAGTAGCAGAAGAAACAGCTTCAGGCGATTCGGTCCGAGAGGCATCGGTTGTTCAGAAACCATCAAAGTCGCATGGCAAAAAGCAGCAGTCTCAAGTAGACTATGACATGATCCATCAATTGAAACGGGTGTCCATCACCACATTCACTGGAAATAAAAAGGAGTACAGGTTGTTTCGTGACGCATTCCACGAATGCATAGGAAAATCCTCGTTGAGTCCAGCATATAAAATGCTGCAACTCCGCCAGTATTTGGACGGTGAAGCTAGCAGTGTCATTGAGGGACTTCCGGCATCGGAGATGGGTTTCAAGACCGCCCTGGAGAAGCTCGAGCGCAAGTATGGTGGGGAGAGACGATACTTGTTGATGAATTTGGAAGACATTCGATGTGCTAAGGCTGTCTCCATGAACAATCTCAAAGAACTGGAGAAATTCAGTGACAAGTTGGAACTGGCCATATTGAGCCTACGCGAGAACAATCGAACTGAGGAGTTTCAAGCTGATAGCATGTTTTACTGTGTTGTTAAGGCAAAACTGCCTTCTGCATACATCGCACACTACAAGCGCTGGCTCGGTCAGGAAGGAAAGGCAGAGAATATTGACTCCTTGCTGGCTTGGCTGCAAGATGAAATTCGGATCCGAACGGAGGCTCAGGAAGAGGGTCACGAATCGAAATCCAACAGTTCGCAGACGGAGAGTGGTAAGTCCAAATCTCGTACATTCACTGCTTCCCATTCCAATGATGATGTAAGAACTGGCCATATTGAGCCTACGCGAGAACAATCGGACTGAAGAGTTTCAGGCCGACAGCATGTTTTACTGTGTTGTTAAGGCAAAACTGCCTTCTGCATATATCGCACACTACAAGCGCTGGCTCGGTCAGGAAGGAAAGGCAGAGAATATTGACTCCTTGCTGGCTTGGCTGCAAGATGAAATTCGGATCCGTACGGAGGCCCAGGAAGAGGGTCACGAATCGAAATCCAACAGTTCGCAGACGGAGAGTGGTAAGTCCAAATCTCGTACATTCACTGCTTCCCATTCCAATGATGATGTAGAGTGCAATTACTGTAGATCGGGACACAACATCGACTCGTGTCCGAGTTTTGCTAACATATCTAGCCATCAACGTTGGGAATATGCTAAAAACAACAAGCTTTGCTATCGCTGTCTGGGGTCTTCCCATCGTGGGTCTGATTGTAGATCGAGTCGCACATGTCCAGTCGCGGGTTGTACCAAAACTCATCATCGCTTACTTCACAATGACAACTCAACGAATAGGCCTAACCCCAGTCCTAGCCCCGGCATGGATGTGCATACGCCCCCATTTATTCCCGCCGCGACCCCTGACGTCGGGCCCTGTGGTGCGACGCATACCGCATCGACATCAAATGATTACATCGCAATGCGCACCATTCCCGTCATTTTATCAGGTAGGAAGGGGGAAGTGTTAGTTAACGCACTGTTAGATGAGGGTTCGACTGATAGTTACTTGAGTGAAGGTGTTGCTGCACAACTTGGACTAGAGGGGCCACAAGTTTCTAGAGAAGTATCTGTTCTTGGGGGAAATACAACTTCAATACAGGGTAGACGTGTTCCGGTTGAGGTTAGGCGTTCGGACAACAGACAACTCGTAGGTACCATGACAACCTTTACCGTAGGTCGTGTGACGGGACACATTGACATTGTGAATTGGACTGAGCAGAAGAGGAGCTGGGATCATTTAGCGAACATCCCATTTCCCAAGATCGGTAGGCACAGGACGATTGATTTATTGATAGGTATCAATGACGACGCTTTAAATCTTCATTCATGCTTGAAGGAGGTACACGGGCCTCCAGGGGAACCTATAGCCAGGTTGACTCCTCTAGGATGGACATGCATTGGGCGTGTCCCGGCCGGAAATGTGTGTTACGCGGCCACAAGTGGGCCTACTGATAGCTCATTCTTGTGTAGTGAAAACAAGGTAGCCGAAATCCTAAAGCGCACTTGGGAAATCGACTCCCAGGGCATTGTAGACACAACTCTTTCACCCCTAGAATCAAAAATAGATAGGAAAACTGAAGAAACAATCGTGTATGAGAATGGCCGTTACCAGGTGTCAATTCCTTGGAAAGATAAGGAACCGCGCCTACCTGTGAATTGGAAAATGGCCGCCACTAGACTGACCAATATTGAGAAAGCCTTAATGAAACGCCCAAAAGTCGCTACTGAGTACAATCGAATTGTCAACGATTATGAGAGCAAAGGATACGTACGAAAAGTATCCAATACAGATTGCAACGAAGGGGGGTGGTACCTCCCTCATTTCCCTGTCGTTAGAGATGACAAGGAAACCACAAAGGTGAGAATTGTCATGGATGCCGCCGCTAAGCTAGACAACAAGTCACTGAACGATTGCATTGAATCTGGTCCCAAGTTACAAAACGATTTGTTTGAGGTGTTAGTCAGAGTTCGTCGCCACCCCATTGCTATCTGTGCGGACATTTCGGAAATGTTCTTACAGATAGAGATGGATCCCGAATCCCGTAAGTATCATCGTTTCTTGTGGCGGGACATGGACGTGAACAAGGCTATGGAAACTTATGAATTCAATCGTTTAGTCTTTGGCAACACAGCATCCCCATTCTTGTCGCAGAAAATAATCAGAACTCACGCCATTAGAAATAGGGATAGGTACCCCAAAGGTTCAGAATCTGTATTAGAGTCAATGTATGTAGATGACCTCTGTGACAGTGAGATTGACACGTCAAATGCAATTAGGTTACGCCAACAGGTGACTGAGCTTCTTAAAGAGGCAGGGTTTAAGATTAGGAAATGGATTTCCAATGACATAGCTGTGTTAGCCGACATTCCGCCGGATGAAATTGCCACAAGTGTCAACATCGACGATAGTGAGTTAGGCCTACCCTCAGTGAAGACGCTAGGTATGACTTGGGACGCTGAGACTGATCACTATGTGTTTTCTGTTAACTTGCCGGACATTGACCAATTGACCAAGCGGACTGTATTCAGCGCATCGGCCACGTTATTCGACCCACTGAACCTCTTGTCTCCGTTTACCATTCGCGCGCGCATTCTTATGCAGGAATCTTGGGCACATGGGTTACAGTGGGATGAGCCTCTCCCAGAATCGCTACGCAACAAGTGGGAAAGTTGGTTGTATGATACCGCAAAGTTAGCAGACATAAGAATTGAGCGTTGTTTGGTCTTAAAAGGAAGCGCAGCGCCAATATTAGATCAGAAACTACATACCTTCGTTGACGCGTCAAAGGACGCATATGCTACGGCAATCTACCTGCGCACAGAGTATGAAAATGGTGAAATCTGCGTGAGGCTGGTAACCTCTAAATCCCGCGTTGCTCCGCTCAAAGCCATGTCAATACCTAGACTTGAACTCTGTGGCGCAGTACTTGGGGTGAAACTGACTCTATCTGTAGCTAAGGTGTTGAAACTTCCAGTTCATGACGTGACGTACTGGACAGACAGTTTAAATGTACTCTTTTGGATCAACGGAGCATCGCGCAAGTACAAACCATTTGTGGCAAGTCGAATTGGGTTCATTCATGAACACTCTGAGCCTGAACAGTGGCGTCATGTCCCCACAAAGGTAAATAGCGCAGACTTACCCACTAGGGGTATGACCAGTGAAGAGCTAAAGAACGCAGACATCTGGTGGTATGGTCCTGAATTTTTACGCAAGTCGCGTGAGGCCTGGCCACAAAGACCGTTAGCAAACCCGACTGACGCAGTGACAGAAGAAATTAGATCATCGGACAACGTGACAATGACAACCACCCCCAAACAACCTGATGACCTAGGTAGGCTTAATCCCAGTCGATATTCTAGTTGGCTTAAACTAGTCCGTGTTACAGCCTGGCTGAAGAGGTTTGTAGGAAATGCGCGCAACCGTGATCCCTCAAAACGGGAAGTTAGCACAGACTTGACCACGACAGAAATAGAAGCCGCCAAATCATTCTGGTACAAATACGCCCAGAATGACGTCTACTCAGAAGAAATCAGAGACCTGAAATCCGGGCATGGTTTGAAACAAAAAAGCACACTTCTGCCGTTGAATCCTTGCCTTGACGCACATGACGTACTTCGGGTCGATGGTCGACTGAAAAATGCCAGTCAT
>NMRB01002952.1:53887-67304 GCA_002633025.1 Notospermus geniculatus
ATGTGATTACAGAATATCAAGCAGCCTTCAGCGCACGTGCTAAGAAGGAACACTGTCACTGCATAATATCTACTTCACAGCCTGTCGTATTGGAATATCATATCGATCAATGACTCTTTCACAAGTGTGTTCACCTTCAACAATCACGATCGCGAGATTAATGCAATGATCAAGAGAGTGTGTAAAATATCGACCACGCAGTCCTCCCATAAGTGAGATTGGGTTGTCTGCCTCATCTAATACCGGTAGGGTCTACATATATACGTTACTAAGCTTCGTACACGCTATACATACTACTTTATTCTTTTTAACAAACCTGCGCACGGCCAGGCTGCTGACCGCCGACCGCTGCTGACCGCCAGGCTGCTAAAGGCCGACTGAAAGATGATGAAGGGCAGCAGCATTATGTACCCGGCCTTTCGACTTTGTCACTATATATCATGTTGGTGTCACCTCCTTTCGGAGTCAATAACGGTCAAAATGTCTTGGCCAAGTAGCGGTACGACCTAACCACGGAGCCTACAGGACTTGTCCCTCAATATGATGATTAGGCCTAATGGAGCACACCAAGGTAGGCCTACTACTAGATGATCACACCATCGGCTGATGAGGGTGTCCCTTCGCATGGTGACCGGGATTGACACAAACAGAAGCGTAAAATGAAAGATACATACCTCTTATCAACCAGCCATAAAATTTTTGACAAGCCAAACGACGTTTGTGTATATTTTCCCAATGATTATGTAAAATATACATTCACTTTCACTTCTGTACATTACTGAATCGCAGTAACAGGTGAATAATCTCATATGATGTATATGGCATGTATAGGGAACGCCCTGCGCGCATTGGTCGTATACATCACGCGAGATCGATATCCCCTGTCTGTCACGTGACCTACAAGATGGCGGTAGCCATTATCGAGCAGACGACTGTTCTCACCATCAATTTTTCATGCATTCCTGATGCAGATGATCAATAATATTCATTGTGATCACCTGAAATGCTCATTTACAGGCCTACGTATTGATTACATTGTATTTGCATCATCAACCACAGGTGTGCTGTTCGTGTTGAAAATATGCTTTGTTTGTCCTCGATAGAGATTGAAAATGCCTTTTTTACCGGCTCTAGGCCTAGGCCTATCCTGGGTCCTATGCTTTCCAACCATCCTTAACCCTATAAAATATGCCTATCATATTAAAATGACAGTGTTGGCACCTGGATCGAACTGGTGACATGAGAACATCTTTGAAATGATTACCAGCAATCAGAACAGAGGGAGTTGCTGTCTTCAGTTGCAACTCCCGCCAGACGACAATTTCTATCCAACGAAGTAGCTTGGTCCAATGAGTTGAGTGAGAGGTATTTCGTTAGAAGACTGAAGTACAAAATCCAAAATGACATTTCTGTGTACCTTCGCGAACTCTTAATGAACTTTCTCACCTTTTTGCAACCTGTAATGAACAAACATACCAGAGATTTTATTCAACTATCAACGACAGGTGCAATATCTTATGGATTCCTCCATTTCTTTACTAATTGAGCGATTGAATTTCATTGACGGCAAGTGCAATCAACTGCTTTGAAGTAGGGAAGCATTATATTAGAATTCCCGGGAAGCTACTGGACATGATTCAAATCATTCTGCAAGCCCATTGGCCCATAAAAATATTTGAAGAACAGTAGGACCCAATCAAAATCATCGTGTTGCTCGACTCACGCAGTGCCAAATTGAGCGGGTTTGTCGTACGAGTGGTGATGTCAACATTTATGATACGTGTGAGGCTCCTCCGTTCATGATCTGATGGATATCTTTTCACGTCCCAGCAAAATAAGAAGAAATCTTCAAATTTTTGCTGCCTGCTCAGTCTAATGGAGACTGCTACTGTTTTTGAAATGTACTTCTTTTGAGGACCACCTTGAAGCACGACCCTTGCGCCCGGGTATCGTCTGCTTCGCAACGTAAGTACCACAGAATTAGATAGGCCTATGTATTTTCTTTCGGATTCAGGTGTGCAGTGGTAACGAGAAGCATTACCACCATTAGAGAGTTTAAGAAATCAAACGATCAACGTTAACTTTACGACAATGTTATTTTTTGTACCGAAAATGCATTTCTCTTATGTGGTGAATTCGCAGTATGAATTAAAAAGTAACATTGTCGTAAAGTTAACGTTTTTATCGTTTGATTTCTTAAACTCCCTATCTTCAGCATGTCAACGTACCTGTAGGCCTACCAGGAGTCGAATTTTAACTTTTCCATTTTTTCCCATCATAATACATGTATAATGACGCTATTTAGAGAACGCAACTGGATCGTCGTTAGGCATCTTCGATAATCGAAGGCCGATCTGCGCACCACTACGTTACATCGCACATCACCCTTCGAGAAATAGACCAGTCGGCGGCGTATCTTGGCACGATGCCAACTTTACCGGGCGACCAATCATATTGCACTTTATATCGGGTCTTCGGCTACCACTCTTTGTACCACGATTCAAATTTTACAACACCGATTTATGATTGGCCTCTTCTTCTCGAGGCGGCAGATACGCCGTGGACCGGTCAATTTCTCGAAGGGTGATGTGCGGTGTAACGCAGTGGATAGCAGATCGGCCTGCGATCATCGAAGATGTCGTTTGGTTGACGTCAGAGTATCAGCTCTCTTTCTTTGGTCTCAACCACGTCGTTTGAGCGTAAACGTACGAAAGTGAACAAAGGTCGGAACGACGAGTACCTCGCTCGCTGTCGACCCTGCTGAGCGTGCCGATGGCCAAGCACTCATTTTACTTCCATCTGTGTTCCCTCGACACAACACCACAACATCTCAAATGTACGCATATCCTGCTTTATGTTGGTTATTCGTCAAAACTGCAATTGAAACCGTCTCCCCTATGCTTAAGTGTATTATGAGAATAACATCATCGATATTGATTCCTCATCAGATATTTATCTTTATCCAATCGCCCATTTCTTTGACTGATTTCAGTCCAGGTAACAGGCTCAACGTCATGTGGTCCCGAGTTTGATAGTTCAAAAGAAGATCTGCAAAGTCGATGAGGCAAAGATAGAGAGGGCCATAAAATAGTTCATATAAAGAAGCTGACTGTGCCCATTACGTGGTTCAGATGCCCAAACTAATGCTTTCCGAGAGAGTTTGATGGAGAGATGGTTATGAACGTTCGCTAAACACCGCTTAAAGCACCACGGTATTGCCACTTTCTGTCGACAGCCGGCGCCACCGTACCCGTTCTCCAACACTGTAGTTAAGCCTTTCGCCCCAGTGTTGGAGAATGTATGATTACACTACAATGCACGTAGTAGCATGCGTAGTTTACCAAGTCGTCAATAGAGGTCACCCTTAACGCGGGTAGGTGTAACACAGGATTGGGAAGCAATACTGTGGTCCTTTAATGTTAAATACAAGTAGGCTAACGTGACAGATCCGTCTTCAAGCAAAACTACAGTCCTTTAAAGCATGGCGCACACGAGCGACTAAAATGGGGGCGACTACCAATGCGACTACTAGGGCGCATGCGATAATTACCTTTGAGGTCGATCAGTGATGTCATCCGCGACATCACTGATCTCCCAGTGAAGCATTTGTTGCAAACGAGTCAAAAAAAAAACTAAAAAAACTAAAAATATGTTCAGTCGCTCCTGTAGTCGTAAGGCTAGTCGCCTAGAAAATCGCTCAAAAAATCGCTCGTGTGCGCCATGCTTAATGAAAGGATTCATTCTCTTGGCAAGTTTTAACGATTTCTTCTTTTATTGGCTTTGGAAATCTCGTAGATACAAGTGCACTGAATGCTTTTGGTATAGGCCTAACCTACTCCAACTTCAGAAATGTGAGACTACAGAGCCTAGAACTCCCGGAACGATGTTGACGATACTGAGGCGATTAAATCTCCTCAATATAGTCAACATCGCTCCGGGTAAGTCGCGCCGACTTTCCCGGTAACAGTGTCTCACAAATAATGTTCCTTCTCTCCGTTTACTAATTCCGAGCAACAGCCCTTTGGCAAAACGTTGTGAAATTTACATGTGCCGAGCAGTGTCTACAACGGACGTCAATTATGAACGATTCGGGGCAATGCAATCAAAATAATTTGATGCATGCTGGGTAATTGCATGACGTCTTGGCGCGCTGATAAGGATGAGCTTCCCTCCACATAATGTATTATAATGACCATCTGCTGTTTCTCATAGACACTTTCTTCCCGATGTTCCAATACCAAAAACTAGGGACCTTATTCACGAAGTTGTCATAACCTTACTGAGTGCGTAATCTATTGTCCATTTGCGGGAATCCTGTTGTTCTCCATCAGCCTGACAAAGGATTTAGCCGGTGACAGACTGGCGCGTACGCAGCGCGTCTTGCAGGCGTTCCGCCAATCAGATTCTTCGGTAGGTGTTTCGGTCCGTGTTACCGCCTGCCTGATTGGTTGAACGCTTTCAGACGCGTTGCTTACGCGCCAGTCTACATTGGGTGACACGCGACACGAACACGCAGGCGAACAATGGCTTCACAAAGGATTCATCCCCATGAACCCTTTGTTCGCCTGCGTGTTCGTGTCGCGTGTCTCCGATGTAACGTCAGCCTTACGGGGCCTTTGACATGTTTGAGAATAAGGTCTCAGTATAGCCTACTGTAATGGTTTGTGAACGCTGGACGGACTGCCACTGTGCGTCTTTTCAAATGAGTACGTGTTACAATTCCCTTCGGTGTTTTTGTCCTTGCCAATGAAAATAATTTTGCATATCTTTCTTTACAGAGATGTAAACAATAAAAATGATGCCGGTGGTCAAGATTAAACACGAAGACTGCTACCGAACCAATGTAGAAACAATCAAGGTCGCGCCAAGTCATATCATCAACGATCCTGCTGCTTGTACCTCGAGACTATCTGCTGAAAAGGGAAGCAAAGAATCGAAGCCGCCACAGCCAAATCCTGAGGACCTCAAGCGAAGTTGGGCACGAAGCTGTGGAATAATGCATATTGTTTTTGGCATACCGATGGTTGCATTGGGAATCGCAAGCGTTTTTGAAAAGACCTGGGGCAACAAATTCGGTGTAGCTCTCTGGGGAGGAGTACTCTTTCTGATCGCTGGTGTGCTTGGATTGCTCTGCAGCAAGACGCGGGATAAACGGATTCGAACTGCTGCGGTCACCACCGCTGGGGTGTCCATGATGGTCGCCATCGTGGCGATCATGGTGGCCGCTGTCGGTATCGCATTGGACAGTGTTGAGGAAGAGGAACTCAAGCTGCTTCAGTTTCAAGGAGATGAAACCATAAAGGAACATAAACGAAATTCTCGATTATTTTGGATCAGTTACGCCATAAATTCGTCAATTGTCATCATTGGTTCGTTAGAAATCGTAGTTGGTGTGATACAAACAGTCATTTTGACGACGTAGTTTGAAAGCAGTGATAGCAGATAGTTCGAAGTAGGACGCTGAAACTCCATTGACATTGATATTTTGTGCGCTGTAACTGCTTTTTATGAACGATATCGAATTCGTTCCCGTGTAGATCTGAATTTGCCAGGTAGGCTATACCGCGTGAATGGTTGAAAGCCTTGGTGGGGAAATTCCACCGAACTACTGTTGGATGGGATTTCCCGCTTATCTTAGGCGGCTGTTCGAATTGCTTGCTAAAAATCTCATTGATAACCCGCCGATGAGGTTGTGCAGGTTTTTTAGCGAGCTCTACCTTTTTCCTGAAGCAAAAAGAAGCCTCCCTGTTGCGTCCATGCATCAGAACAGTTTGTATCAGCGTATCTGCTGGCAGTGAGTTATCGTCGTATCCCAGTCCCTAACGGACCATGAATGATATAAACTTACTGGTCCACCTGTCAAGCCACGAGTCCTTGGTTGCATACTGCGTCGTTCAGCTGTTGGAAGCACTGCTGCAGTTATGGCAGTGTGGTTAGTGATCACTTTTAATTATACGTAAACGCTGTGGAAACGTGCAGGTGTTCGCGTAGATAGCTGGACTATATTGCACATCAAGCCGAGATAAATTTCATGTCAACAACAGGGGTGGTCCATTAGTGTGCTGATTTTGGAGATATGACCCTGACCAAATGGACATGACTTGTATATTTACGGTACAGTGTTCGAATGGATTAGCTTTGACTGGACAGCAGCCTTCTCCATATTATTGTCGGATACCTTTTTTTCGCGTGACAGGCACTACAGTAGTCTAAAATACGATGTCAAAGAGTCACCAAACCGGAAAATTTCGGTAAGGTAGTAAAGTCTGAACGGCTTATGAGCCTACAAATGTACGAGCTTTGTTAGATTAGTTGCATAACGTAGCTATTAAGAAAATAGACTGTACCCGGGCCAATCCTCGTGTCACGAAAACGCTACAGGTTTGCCCTCACTTGCACAGTAAAAAAAAGAGTAGCCAAAAGGCATTTTGTACCACTCATTTGTAAACTAGGGTCAATTTGACTAATGATAAAAGAATACGTTCGATATTCACAAATCACTGCGGATTCTCGCAACTTCACACTTTAGCTTTTCATCAGATGATGATCCCTTGATATCATCTCCAACCCCATATGTCGCCTCGGTATTTCAATGATCGTCCCGCAATTTATTTCACATTCCATTGTTGACTCGTAAAGCAGTTGAATAATCATGATAGTAGCCTACTGAATCATGTGGCACATTTTGTAGGTCTTTCAGTAAACAACATGTTCATGAAAGCTTTTTATTGGAAAACGTTTAATAATGCGATCACCCGCAGTGCCACACATATCGAGAGGTGCAAATTGCCGCCTCGTGTAGCCAGCAAGAACACTGACTACACAATTTTCCACGTCAAAGTCCTGTGCAAGGATAATTATTACCGAACTCGTCAGATTCGTTGGGTTTTGTCAGGGAACAAGCAATGGGAAGGAGAAAACTGGCCGAACTGGTAGCCGACTAAAGCCAGCCGCACACCAGGCGCTGATCGCCACCGAGCAAAACTCTAAAACGAGGCTTTGTGTGCTGAGAATAGGCTAACAGGATGTGTGCAGGTCATGCAGAGTGCCAAATAGAGTTGTCCTCTGAACGGAACAGTTCAATGTTCCAACTGTGCCAGATTATAAGGGTATTGTAGACTAATCCCCCCGAATGAAATGCCTGAACAACCATAACGAAACTGACGCCAATTAAAATAAAATACTTTACATGCGGTTACAAGCTTAAGCTGGAAATCATGGGTGATCAACATTGAGTTGTTCAAACTGGCCAAGTGACTGCATCGCCAATAGGAAAACAATGTTTACTAGTGGATTATCGTTACAATGAACTGTGCTGGGAACGTTCCAGGTATTGTTTGATTGTGGTGCGCTCAGAACAGTTCCGATAAGAACACTCGGAGCAGAACAGTTACTGTGCCGGTGTGAAAGGAATTGAAGTCCCTTGGTATCAAAGTCCGGTCTTATTGTTCAGCGAGGGACTAAGAATACATATATGGCTGGAGAGACCAACGCATTCGAATATAACCTTACAATAGCGGGCTATTATTTTGCGGATCTGCATTCCTAGGATGCTGATTCCTGTCACACCGCCAGGTATCATGGATGGAAGGGCTCGAATTGGAAATGATCCCTTCAGAATTGCTGCGAGGCTTGGCGGTGAATTCGACCTGACATATCATACCCGTCGAATATACGCATCAGAGAATATTTACCCCATTCGTAAAGCTTGAAAAGTACTGTCCGCCGCAGAATAGCCAGGGCCAAATCCAGGGTGGGGGTGGGGGTGGGGGTGCGCCCCCTATTTCTGGCAGAGCAGTGATTTTTAGCAAGAAAAATTTAATGACATAAAAATTCAAGTATTTTGCTCCCAGATGCCAGGAAAATGCATCTAAAAGCACTGCTTAAAATCGTCAACTTTTTATGGGGGAGGGCCCCAGACACCTCTCCCCCCCGTTTGGTCTTTCTGCTTTCGGTGCTCACCACCTCCGTCGGGCGACGTCGAGCTAATGGGCCATATCCGGCTGTTTAGCAGCAAGAGATGGGTGGTCACCTACCTCCAGTCCAGATCCCGACAGAAGGGATGACAGGGTTTGCTTATACTTTTGAAAATTTGAGAAACCCAGAAGACTCTACATTATGTTTGCAGGTTACAAACCCGAGCTGGTTGAAATTCTAATCTCTGGCGATTGGTTTCTAGCCATGCCCCTTAATCCGTCATTCAACAATTAAGTGGATACTTTTTACAGGGGGATACTCTTTACTGTTACACCGGTAATACTTCACCATTAGCACGTGACTGGACTGTGAACTGTGTGTAACAGAACCCACTTTAACGACCTCATGGTTCATTCCTAATCTTATTAACAGCCAAGTGCAAACAAGCGTTACACGACCTATTAGTCAGTGGTGAAAGACCTATTATGTAATTCCATGGTCAGATTACATTGAGCAGTTGGAACTGTGGAACTGTCCCGTTCAGAGGACAACTCTAATGTGAATGTTGTACACAGTTTGTGTAGGCTACATAGTATACCATACTGGAACTTTGTCACTGAAATGCACTTGTGCAATTTGGGTCAGTCTTCGTGACATCATGAAATTATTATCGAAGCACATGCTTGGATTATACTTTGAATAAATATCATTAGGACCGACAGTACATGTACGGTTCAATCACCTGTTTCAACAAAGGTTTTGCAAATTGAGTCATATGTTTCCGGATTTTACATACAGTAATTCTGGGAAAATGTGTTGAATTTGTCACAAGCATTTCCATCTCATCGTAATCAATCATGCAGACGTCGTAACTCGAAGCCTCTTGAAAGAGTGCACATCATATTAGCGTGCACCCACCCGCCCTGCAGCTGAGGGAGTTTGCATGCAGCCAATACATATGCACTACTATGACGTGACATGCATACGTTATATACCGTACTGTGTACAAGTAAAGATATACCGACGTCGTTTACCATTTCAGATTTCACTAAGTTTTACCAAATCATTGAGTAACTGGCCGCCACACTCCTGCAATTTCTTTTCCACAGGGAGATATGATGTCAAGTAAAAAACCCCACACAGGTGGACAGTAGCCTGTCGTGGACTCCGTATACCATAGTATAAGCTTAAGACCCTTAAAAGGGTTATGAAGCTTCCAAACGATACATACATACATTGTACATACATATCGCCTTCAAAATCTCTTAATTTTCTTTTAACATCTCTTGCAGATAGGCGGACGTCTCGGGGCGTATATATAGTCGTCTGGTGCNTCCTTGGGTTGGAGAGTGGCGCGGTGGCGCCGGCTGTTGAGAAAAAGTCATTGGTCCTTTAACACCCTAACCTGTTGTTAATACTAACCGCAGTAATCGAGATACCTGGCAGACTCTAAAACCACACATGGCGAGGATACTCTTGCCAGACGAGCTCCGCCACCGCCGGTGATCGCACCCCCAGGGAAATAAGACGTGCATAAAAAGGAAATTACTTTATCTGAAGATCTTGATTCAATCGTTACCTGCTTGAGTGGATGAAAATGGTGTAATTTTTTTTTCGACTGGGAGCAGTGATGCAAAAAATTGCAGCTACGTTTGATGGAGAGAGTCAGTGAAAAATCAAAAAACTCGGTTGATTTTTATGGAGGTTTCGCAAATCTGACGAAACACGAAGTACGAAATACGAAATTGGACTTTATTCCATGACGTAATGTATTTCAGGAGATGGTTGTTACCACAAATATCTCTCGCCTGCTGCAAGAGCGTCTTTTAGCGTATGACCTGAGACCGATAGAGTTACGGTATATATTAAACTTTGAAATTTTATCTTTCGTTTCCACTTCGTAGATACGAAGTGGAAATTTAGAAATTCAAGGGTATGTTCCCTAACTCTCTCGATCTTACATGATATGCTAAAAGACGCACTGGCAGCAGGGACATTTGTGGTAGCAACCATCTCCAGAAATATATCAAGTCCTGGAAATGAAGTTGAATTTCGTATTTCGTACTTCGTGTTTCGTCAGATTTGCCAAACCTCACTGGAGACACATTTTACATATCCCGTTTCCTTTTCCCATTGGTTTCGAGAATCTTTCGAGACACCCTGTATAGCTTGGTTGTAAAATACCAACCTCATTGAGCAGTTAATTACGGCGTGGACGTTTAAAAAACGAGTACAGACATTCCCTGCCTGTCTCAGCCCACGTCCACGATCTAATTTTCTTTTCCGTAATCATTTGTTCCCCTTATTGGATCCTGTCCTATTATCGTCCTCCTATATTGCGGGGCGATTGACCATTACTGTGTTTACAAACGAACTATTCATGTTTGCTTCTATGAAGTGGCTACTATATTATGGTGGATACCTTATAGCAATGCACTCGACACGTTGTATTTTGTGCGAAGCGTCGGTCAGCAGAAAACCGTGACGTCACGAGTTTTGCGAGTTTGAAGTGAAACTCAAAATGTCGTTCATCGTATCTCTATCTTCCTCCGTGCGTGCCCCCGCTGCACCAAATATCAAACCGGTTGGATCTAAGCAGTTCAGCACGCGCCTAAGTCATCGGTCTCGGACGTGACATTCTTTCCCATATTCAGTGCTGTTTCTGCAAATTTTGGAATCACAGAAAGATGTAATACCCTGCATCATGTCAGGCTCTTGTCCCTCTATGCCCCTGGTACAAATTAAGTTCGTTCTGATTCATAATTAGTGCACTGTTTGCTAATTAGTTGCGTCACGGACGTGACATGTTTGATGTCACGCCCGTGATTTTTCATTTCTGTGGGATTTCTACTCGAAAGTGCCTGAGGAAGACCCCGCGGTTGGTGTCGAAAATCTGCGAATATCGGAGACGACTTTACTTATACGTACTGTCATTTTGTGTGTCGTTTTTTGTGCTCTACCTTGGATATATTTATAAACGTGGATATTGTATAGAGATACATTTGTTGTAAACAATCATCCCATTAATGAGGAACCGGCAAAACTAAAAATCCAAATGGCAGCACAAGTACAAAAGGTCCAATATCCAATGCATTTTCAATTAAAAATTAAATTTTGTTGATTTTCTTCATAAAACTCATCAAAATAGAATTAAGGACCAATAAAATTACATTTTTGGTGCTATTTTCCCGTGCAGAGTAATTCAGGGATGAAATATTCAATAATCATTGATTTGGCAAAATGATTTCTCATTGCAACCATGGTCCACTTGCCTGCAGGGCCCCCTATTGGCAGAGCTTGTTGTGCAAGTTCCTCATTAGGGCCTATTCCTTTACAAAATATAGAAAGAATATGGTAGGCCTAGCTATGTTAAACGGGAAAAAATATTCACCTGCTTTGAAATTCCTACAATCCTAGAATAAAAAGTGTTACGTCGTTTTTAGACTCGAGTTCAGGTTCCATATTCATAAAACCTTGCTAGGCTTAGTTGCCTGCTAAAGTGCCTAGTTTGTACAGGCCAATGTACACAACTAGCAACCAACTAAAGGTGCCGCTCCACGTGACAGTTTTCTATAGAAAGTTTGCTGTCAGATAGTCAATTATTGCTGTCATACAGTAACTAGCTGAACAACTTACTATCTGACAGCAAACTTTTGACAGAAAACTGTCACGTGGAGCCGCACCTTTAGCTACCAAGGTTTTATGAATATGGGCCCTGAAGCCGAGACAGCCTCTTTAAGACTACCTCTAGTCGTCAGCTTATTGATTCCATCCTGTGTGTTAATTGACCATTTCGTGTAGTCAACATAACTTTGATAGCATCATTACTAAGATTATGAGCATTGCGTAGAAAAACATCTTTTTGTGATAATTCTATTATCTCTGCTGAGGCAGAAAGAGGCTGCCGTCGGCGCAGTGTCCAAGAAGTAGCCTCCGGTGAATGATACTGCAGTTCTAAGAGAGGAAAATATTTGTCGATTCTATACTCGTCCGAACAGTAAAAAATGGTGTAATTCTACGCCAGAAGCAACACGTCCAGGTGATTCCTGACAGCCTACTGGTTATCACGTCCGCCTAGCAAGCGACAGGTCCCGGGTCAAGGTGTAGCAGTAAAAAGTGCCCCCCTGTAAAAAGTGTCCACTTCTATTGTTGAATGACGGAATAAGCGGCATGCGTATAGAAACAGTTGTTAGAGATTAGAATGTAACAATAGGACCTTTTGTTCCCCGGACAGTTTTTCCTAGGACATTCTTTCCCTTCACACCTGTGTAACATCTGCCAGTGTGCCCCATCTGTGAATAAATGGTATTGTGTGTGACGAAAAATATGACCCCTTCACGCCTAGGATATTTTTTTGTAGGATTGGCCTATTACATGCGGATAAAGGGGTACAAAGCGTCAGCTGTACAATAATCTGCTACCACGGCGTACACGAAAGGAATTACATGTATTTCCTATAGCATTTTATTGTACAAGAAAAATAGGACAGAACCTATTTGTGGATTTTTCCTATACGACAAAAATGGGACGATGTTTCCCGTCATACACGGTAAAATAAATTGCTACAAAATATTTCGTAGGAAAAAATGTATCGTGTACGGCGGCATTTAGACTGGAAACATCGTCCCATTTTTGTCGTATAGGGAAAAATCCACAATAATAGGCTGTGTCCTATTTTTTTGCGCATGTACAATAAAAATGCTATAGGAAATAATTCCTCTCGTGTACGCCGTGGTAGCATATTATTGTACAACTGACGAAGTATCCATGCCTTTTGTTAGAGTGCATGAACTGAGCGGCTTGGCTGGAGTAGCCGTAATTCTCCAAAGGGCCTCAAATGCACATAATAATGACTTCCTCCAGAACGGGGTACCGGCAAACAAAAGGAGGCGCTGATCATCAACTCGGTTAAAACGCAGGTGCGCATGCCTTTGCGATTGTTGAACGTCATCAGCCGTCGTGCGTCATTCTGACGTTACAAAAACTGCGTCATTCACAAACCATGACGTCGACCATTCGGCTGTCATTTACGCGAAAATGGTCAACTTTATCGATTAAATTCATCATGTTCCCGCAGAGATTTTTTCTCAAAAGCCATAAGATATATTTTAGCACTTCTGTACTTAATGATAGAAAATTAAAATCAGAAATTGAGTGCAATGTTTTAGCTATATTTGGCCTAGAAACAGGGTGTGCTATTCAAAATTAATTGGAAAATAACGTTAGCCTCACTTTCAATGACGCAGTTATGACCGAGTTGATAGTCAGCGCCGCGTCGCGGATTAGGTCTGCCGGTACCTCATTAGGTCACCACCATTTACGTAACTAAGTAGTGTACATGTACCTATTAAACAGCCCATCCTTTTTATAGCTCGAGAAAGCCGTAGACGCAAGATTTTAGAAGTTGGTGCAATATAAAACCTCTTTGGGAAATCGATATGGAACCCTACCCTTCCATCCCTGCCTCATCCCTGCATCACTCGAGGTGTCTTTCCAACTT
>NMRB01002952.1:70985-82140 GCA_002633025.1 Notospermus geniculatus
GTCGATTCGTAAATTCTCTTCGGACACGAACAAAGGAGGTACGCCAATGACGTCATCAATAACATGGCGGTCAGGTTGTTGTCCCGCATCTTCCCTTTCTTCTCTGTATGATCCATTTTCATTTTCTTGCGTTGTTGCGTGGCCCTGTTGACGCCAATTAAGATAATAATATTGCAGATAGCAATGGTGGAAAATGGGAGGATAGTCGCCAGAATAAGGAGGTAGATGTTATAGAACGTTTCGAACCATCTCGCTTGTGGAAAGTCACGAATTAGAGCCCCATTTGGTGGATCTGGTGTTGATAAGACAAAGAACGTCTGCAGGTGGAGAAGCATCTCTAACAGACAAGTAATGATGGTAACCTGAATGGCCCTTTTCGCAGTGCAGATTGTCACTGCTTTCATTGGATATATCACCGCAATGGCTCGGTCGATACTCATTTCGGCAAGAAATAATCCTGAACTGACTGCAAGACTTTCAGCCCCGTACCAGATAGTGCTGAAGAAAAAGTGAGGAAGACAAAATCTGACGTCAACTTTCAGATTAATAGGAGTGGTCAGCCGCGCTTATCGCCAAAAGACGGCAGCAAAAGTTCTAAATAGAAAATTCTCCTGATTGGTGCTCAGCCTTCTTTTTACAGACAGGCCTGAGCTGACCTTAGGTACAGTTACAGATTAAGTACTAGTATTTACCTTAGTAATGCGAAACTACCATGCATCCCGTCCCCCAGATCATGACCAACAGTCAGCTTCCACAGAACCTCAGAGTGAAGAAAAGGACACCTGTATCAACGAACGCCAGCCCAGCCATGTAGATGCATGTGCTGATTTGACGGTTATCCTTCTTGAGTGTAATCATTAGCGACATCATATTGCCTGGAATACCAAACACGATGCCGAAAACTGTCCACCACTTGTAGAGCAATTCGGTTACATATATCAGAAGTTTGACGTGTGGTGTCAGTGTTGTTTCCCTCCCCGTTAATACGAAGCTGAGATCTGTCGTTGCATTGTACAGGAACATGTTCCCTGGCGAGAGCTATGCTCACTCTGAAGTTTTTAATTTGCTTCAACAAGAAGCCTATGGAACGTTTGGTAGTTCAGTGATTCGTTTGTCCGGTCAGCGCGATCAGCAGCACGGATTGTCATAACACTGTGTGATACACACTACGTCAGTTCAACTTCTAGCGGTAAGTGATTGAACGACTTGTGTGCACGAGCCAGCAAATGCTACTTTTAAACCGTATCTCCTTTGAAAACGGGCCAGCACTGAATATATCTGGCAATTTCATACGTATCTAGGTTCCGAGTCATATTCCCCGATGCGCCAATTTTTTAAAGTCAAATGTAAGAGGAGACATTATGGACTGTAATTACTGCGTATAGGCCTGTCTGCGAGGTTGCAGTGGCTTTGAATATACCAATCATGAACATAACATCTGATTGGTCCTGAAATGCACCATGACCAGAAAAGAAATATTGAGTGTGTGCTGCAGATGTATGCTGGGCGTGCATGAAATGGTCAATGTTGATATTGTCCATGTATTTCTCGCCTGGAAGCCTCGATTGTCCAAGCTTTTCCAACAATGTCTGAACACACCTCCACACGCTGGACATTTTGTCTGATGATATGCATGTTGACGGATGTCTGCAGTCCACACTTTGAGATTTTTGTCTGCGAACAATCTCCTCAGGCAATTTTGTTTGCCGTGTCATCGCCGGACAAATTCCTCATAGTGTCCATGAAAGTGTCCTTTATTGCCATCTCATTTTCATCAATAGCATACCGCCCGGTTTCTATTTTTGCCAGCAAAGTTCGGACAAACATTAGATAACAACTAAATATTTTACTGAGTCGCCGCACTGTGAAGAGACAGAACAAAAGCAGGTTCGGACAAACACAATGAAATTGACAAGTCCTACGTCATTCGGGTGGTTCGCTATTATGCACTCGCATTTTCACCAACTACATGTAGTTACTAGAAGCCTCGTGCCTCTTGAAATAGCGTGCATCGAAAAAGGTCTGTATCCATCACACTTCAGTTTTGAAAGTTTGCATGCAGCCAATCAAATATTGCAATGCAACGGCCCCCTGAAGAATATTCCTTCATTCTCCTTGAAAAGGTGTACTTGAACCTGGGGCCGTATTCTAGAAGCTTCCTTAACTCTAAGGTTTACCTTTAGCTATTGCTTACAGGGCAGAATACAAAAGCTTAAAGTGGACCTTAGAGTTAAGGAGGCACTCTACAATACGTGCCCTGGATCTGTCGTAGGAAGTGACTAAATGGAATGACGCACACAACCGATAAGCCAAGTTCAAGTTGACCTGTTACCGGTGAGTGCTATACTCACACTTAAGTTCAACTTGGGTGAGAAGCGTGCAAATTCTACAAACAGAAAGCTACATGTATTGGGTCTACTTTTATAATAGAAGACAGGTGACTCAGGAGTCCTCTGAGACACGGAGACAACCCCAGCACCTTTTCAATACTGTTTTTGCTTCACGGCGAAATTTGTTTCCACCTCCGAGAAAATAGATGTAAAAATTTATACCAAAATTCACTGTCCAATCTCTGTACAAATCCAAAATCCCAGCCAGTACCGAGCGTTCCAGTAGGGGTTATTTGGATCGGGTTGTATGACGGTCGTTTCGTAAATTCTCTTTGGACACGAAAAAAGGAGGTACGCCAATGATGTCATCAACAACATGGCGGTAAGGTTGGTGTCCCTGATCTTTCCTTCCTTATCTGTGTGATCCATTTTCATTTTCTTGCGTTGTTGGGTGGCCCTGTTGACGCCTATCAAGACAATGATATTACAGATAGCTATGGTAGAAAAAGGTAGGATGGTCGCCAGAATAAGTACGTAAATGCTATAGAACGTTTCGAACCATCTTGCTTGTGGAAAGTCACGAATTACAGCCCCATTTGGTGGATCTGGTGTTGATAAGACAAAGAATGTCTGCAGGTGGAGAAGCAACACCAACAGACAAGTGGTGATGGTGATTTTAATGGCCCTATTGGCAGTGCAGATTGTCGCTGCTTTCATTGGATAGATCACCGCAATGGCCCGGTCGATACTCATTTCGGCGAGAAATAATCCTGAAGTGATGGCACAACTTTCACCCCCGTACCAAAGAGAGCTGAGAAGAAAACGGCGAGAAATGAAAGACAAGGTCAGATTGGCTTACCTTTTTCACTGATGGCCTGTATAGGCCTATCTGATGCAAAAGTGCACCGACTCAGTGATTTCACTTCGTCTAAATGAATGGAGCAAAGTAAAGGTGTGAATTTTCTAATCGCGTTCTCATTCGGCATTCCATTTTCTTCTTCCCTTTACAAGCAATCTGAAGTAGGTCTACACTTAGAGAATTATTTACCTAAGTAATGCGAAATTTCCAAACATCCCTTCGCCGAGACGATGACCAACAATCAACTTCCACAGAACCTCGGAGAAGAAAAGGACACCAGTTATCAACGAACGCCAGCCCAGCCATGTAGATGCATGTGCTGATTTGACGGTTATCCTTCTTGAGTGTAATCATTAGCGACATCATATTGCCTGGAATACCAAACACAATGCCGAAAACTGTCCACCACTTATAGAGGAATTCGGTTATATACGTCAAAAGTTTGACGTATGGTGGCACTGTTGTGTCCCCCAGCGTTAAGAAGCTGTGAGCCGTGGTTGCGTTGTACGCGTGCATGTTTTCCCGGCAACAGTTACTCTTAGCTACTAAAGTTTCGAATTTGCTTTAAAAAAAGAAGCTTGAGAACTTTTCGAAGTCTTGAGCGAATTGTTTGTCGGGTCAGCGTAGTTAGCATCAGTAGACTAAGTACTGTTGCAGGCGAATCCTCGTCATTATTTCATTGTGCGACACACACAACGTTGGTTCATCTTTGGGATGGATATACACTGTAGATAGCTGATTGAACAGAGTGTGTCGAAGAACCAGAAACGTTAGTTTTAAACCATATCTCCTTGGAAAATTGCTATAATATTTGTGAGGTACAATGTACTGCATGAAATCCCCCAGAGCCACATTCGAATCACCAACTTTTTGCAATCAAATGTAACGGGATACGGTATGGACCGTAATTACCACACACTGTTAGACTTTACAGAAAAATGCCTGAAGCATAGTCCCCAGAACTGTTCTGTAAAATCAAGAATATATAGGTACTTATATATTCTTGGTAAAATGTACTGGTGGTATTACGCGTAGGCCCCTACCATATATTTGCGGAGCCTTGCGACACTTGAGTTGATCCACTGCTTGTGCATTCATTCTGTAGTCTCTCTGTTTGAGGAAAAGTTGCCAAATAGGAGCAGTCGCCGCGCATATTGCCAACAGATGGCAGCAAAGCCCTAGCGGACCAATGTACAGGAAAATCTACGTGATTGCTGCTCGATCAATAGGGGGGTTTCGCAAAGCCCCCGAAACGCCAAACCCATTATCTGATGCCACGACGAGAGCAGCGAACAAGATGATAGACGCGTCGCGTTGGCGTTTCGGGGGCTTTGCGAAAACTCTATATTAGGGAGTTTTCGCAAAGCCCTCGAAACGTCAACGCGAACGCCAAATCCATTGTTCTATGCCATGAAGACAGCACTGAAAAAAGGATAGACGTTCGGGTTGGAGTTTCGGGGGCTTTGCGAAAACTCCCTAATAATGACTGGGTCCGCTATATGCATTGAATTGGGCCGTAGTGACACCTATTGGTCAACTCGCTGACAGCTCCTATTACGTTCAGTAATTCATCTATACATTTACAGAATAGTTCTGGGGACTCTGCTGCATGCACTTTTCTGTAAAATGTACTGTATTTTTAAAAGTGCACTTGATGGGTCATGAAATATGCCGCGAACAAAAACAAGACGTGCCGGGAACGCTGATGCTTCCATTTCATGATTGAGTTAAAACTCTTTCATAAAGACGAATATTGACATTTTTTACGGTCGTAACACTTAAAAATACCATAAATAGCACATGCTTGGATTTAGGCTTAGGCCCTATTAGCATAAAATTTTAAATGGTCATTGAAAAAATGACGTTACGCCTACGTCGTTGTACCTCGTGATTCTATCAATTGTTTTACCAGTGATTTTGCACATTGAGTCTGTCTTTCCCGACTTTACATAATTCTCAGTTAAATAAATCGAAAGCACTGCCATCTCATCAGATATGCATTCACACTTACTTCCATCGCCGTCTTTACTCGAAGTCTCGTGCCTCTTTGAACAGTGCACATTGATATTGGTGTGCACCAACCCTCCCTGCAGTCATGGGAGTTTGCATGCCGCCAATCAGATGCACTACCATGACATGTTTTTTCCCACCATGAACACATACAGTTCCTACCTGAAGAGTACGATTTTCGTCATTCTCCCGAAAAAAAACCAAGTATAAATCTACCTGAAATTTTACGACATCATTTTAAGTGAATAGAGCATTTGAACATGGTATTAGCGTATAATTTAATATTTAGCCATAAGCATTTTTATGGAAATAATTCACACAACCAGTAACGTCAAAGTTAAACCGTTACCGGTCAGCGCTATTTCCACTAAAAGTACAAATCTAAAAAAATTCAGCTCTTACATTTAACGTTTTAGCATTTACGTTTTAAGAAAAACAGCGACAGCCGCAGCACGTTTTCAGAACTGTTTTTGCGTCACGGCGAAATTTGTTTCCACCCCCGAGGAAATAGATGTAAAAATTGATACTGAAATTAACTGTCCATATCTCTGTACAAATCCAATATCCCAGCCAGTATCGAGCTTTCCAGTAGGGGTGAGGCTTAATTGGGTCGGGCTGTGAAGCCGTCGATTCGTAAATTCTCTTCGGACACGAACAAAGGAGGTACGCCAATGACGTCATCAATAACATGGCGGTCAGGTTGTTGTCCCGCATCTTTCCTTTCTTCTCTGTATGATCCATTTTCATTTTCTTGCGTTGTTGCGTGGCCCTGTTGACGCCAATTAAGATAATAATATTGCAGATAGCAATGGTGGAAAATGGGAGGATAGTCGCCAGAATAAGGAGGTAGATGTTATAGAACGTTTCGAACCATCTCGCTTGTGGAAAGTCACGAATTAGAGCCCCATTTGGTGGATCTGGTGTTGATAAGACAAAGAACGTCTGCAGGTGGAGAAGCATCTCTAACAGACAAGTAATGATGGTAACCTGAATGGCCCTTTTCGCAGTGCAGATTGTCACTGCTTTCATTGGATATATCACCGCAATGGCTCGGTCGATACTCATTTCGGCAAGAAATAATCCTGAACTGACTGCAAGACTTTCAGCCCCGTACCAGATAGTGCTGAAGAAAAAGTGAGGAAGACAAAATCTGACGTCAACTTTCAGATTAATAGGAGTGGTCAGCCGCGCTTATCGCCAAAAGACGGCAGCAAAAGTTCTAAATAGAAAATTCTCCTGATTGGTGCTCAGCCTTCTTTTTACAGACAGGCCTGAGCTGACCTTAGGTACAGTTACAGATTAAGTACTAGTATTTACCTTAGTAATGCGAAACTACCATGCATCCCGTCCCCCAGATCATGACCAACAGTCAGCTTCCACAGAACCTCAGAGAAGAAAAGGACACCTGTATCAACGAACGCCAGCCCAGCCATGTAGATGCATGTGCTGATTTGACGGTTATCCTTCTTGAGTGTAATCATTAACGACATCATATTACCTGGAATACCGAACGCGATACCGATAACTGTCCACCACTTGTAGAGCAATTCTGTTACATACATCAAGAGTTTGACAGATGGTGACAGTGTTGTGTCCTCCTCCGTTACGAAGCTGAGATCTGTCGTCGCATTGAACGTAAACATGTTTCCCAGGCAAGAGATAGGCTGAATGTTAATCTACTTTTGAATTTGCTTTAAAAAGTAGCCTGTGGAACCTTTGGAAGCCTTTGGTATAGTCTTGAGCAAATTGTTTGTCCGTAGAGCGCGGCCAGCAACA
Organism: Notospermus geniculatus; assembly: GCA_002633025.1. Classification (NCBI taxonomy): domain Eukaryota; kingdom Metazoa; phylum Nemertea; class Pilidiophora; order Heteronemertea; family Lineidae; genus Notospermus; species Notospermus geniculatus. The sequence continues at coordinate 77,961 of NMRB01002952.1, forward strand.
TGTGTGGTACGAACTTTGAGGTGGTGACTCAACAGAGTGTGTCGAAGGTCCAAGAGACAGCAGTCGTTAGTTTGAAACCATGGGCCAGCAATGAATGTATCTGGCAACCATTAAACGTATCTTCCGATAATTACGTAATTACATGATTGTACTACATAAATCAGGTGTGATATTTGAAGTTCTGAAATCCCCCTTTCGCGCAGTTACTTGTAATGGGAGACATAATGGGCTACAATCATTGACTGGCCTGCGTGGTTTGCCAATCCACACTGAACCAAACATCTAATGGGTCCTGATCTGCGCCTTTATCGCAGAAACAATGCTTTATGTGGTGAGAACACAGGATGTCTACAGATTATTGAAGTTGTCAGTGTTCATGATGTGTATTCTTTTACTGGAAGCCTGCATCCAGAGACTTCTCAATTACCGGTAATTAAAAAGTTAGATCATGAAAAGGTGTCATGATAGTTAGTTATTTTCTAGACAATTCGACAGCATTGCTTACCACGAAGGCTTCTTGTTTATTGTGCCGACAAAGCACGAAACATGGGCATGTAGGCTGGGCTAACCTGCCTCGATGTTCACATCGTCGTGGATTTCTGAAGAATGAACTCACTGACAATATGCTAAAGACGGACAATGTATTCAGTGGGTAGACATAGTCAACATAAAGAATATAGCACCAAGAATACGTATATACGTTCCTATACATATACATGTATACACCTTACGAGTCCTGTACATTTACCAATTTTCGTATTACTGACCAATATTTTTTCATGCAATACAATGTACAAGTGATTTTGGCATTTCTAGTTGCTACGAAATATGCTGTAGGCCTACCCTACATTGAGAGACGGCCGCGTATTCTGTCAGAGAGGTCATGTGACAACCCTTGACTGGCTCCATTTTCCCAGCATTTGGAACTCCCGCAAGACGCGTCACTCGCTGATCCAGTGCGCGCTTTGCGTCCTGTTCTGTGACGGACGATTCTTGTGACATCTTTCGTTCAATTACAATACAAAATATATATGATTTATAGATTAGGTTATAAACGGTAACCATGGCACTATGTGGTTGTCATGGCGACAAGGAACTCACTGGAAGTGCGTTCCTAATTCCTCGGTCTCAGGTTGTAGCTACAGCATGTACATGTCTTGTACATTTCATATGATCTATAGCAATTATAATACGAAATAGCAACATGCGCTGACCATTAGACACGAAAACCATACATTCAGATAGGCCTACTGGACATGATATCAGAATGGCTGTACATGTATGTATAAGTATGGGGTGACTTGAAAATCAAATTTAATGGTAGTAAAATACCTGGACTATGAAGCAAATCAGCTACATCTGAAGCTTGGACGTTTGGACCAATATGTCTGCTTAATCAAAAGATGAGTATATCATTCGCAAAATATACATACATTGCAGTATACAATTCACTCTATTTACAAAAATTTTCTATCAATACGTGATCCCCATAACAGTGGCCCAGTCAGGGGAAATCAGGTAAACCATATCTAGGCATGATTTTACCCCTGTCATGCCTGGTTTTCTCAGATCTGGTCATAATAGTGACATCTTTTTTCTTCATCTACCAGATTTTGATCTGTGGACACTTAATTCTCATTATTCACTACGTCTGGCGAGTGGTGGTGGTTTGATATGTTTCATGACCTCATCATAGGAAGGCGGAGGTTCTTCTGAAATATGAGCGTGGAAATCATAGCACGGAGGTTCCGACGGTACGTTGGCCACAACGACGCTATCCAGCGACACGGGCCGAGACAGCGAATTCCTGGAGCCATTTACTGATGGAACATTGGAAATGTCTCCGTCGCTCTTTCGGTCGCGTGATCCACGGCACAATGCCCTGCTACCTCGCCGACCCTGAATAAGCGCAGAAATTGATCCCAAGAGTCCTAAAGCAAGGTTTACCAAATGGAGAGCAACTTTCGAGTTCACATCATCCGCGGAGTCCACTTTGATTCCAATCGATGCCATTGTCAATACCGATAACGATATAAAAGATGAGATTATGGAAGTTATGGTACTGCAAATAATGTAGCGGATTCTCTTGAATTTGCAGGCCAGAAATCCCAGTATTCCTGCCGAGAAATAAAATATACTACCCCAGAATCCAAGCCCAACTGAAGATCCCCACGCGTCATGTTTTAACATGACCATAGCGGTTATAACTAGAGCGAATCCGACGATAATCTGAATGATGGCACATTGTCGAACAGGTGTTTTTTCAAACTTTAGCTGTTTCGTAGTCCGGCGTTGCCGCTGGAAATAGGTATGTGGATCNCGCCCGGTCACCGGCAGGAGCCCGCACAGGACCCGTAGGGGAAACTGGGACCTTCTACGGGCTTTCTACGGCCTACCGGTCAGATGAAAACGCCGGGAGAATTGGGAGCAGCCAGCTAATCAATGCGGCGCCCGTACGGCTGGTGAAAAATGTCCGGTGCCCGTGGCAACCGTGAGGGAACCGGCCGGGCACCGTACGAAATTGGCTGAAATTGGCCAAAATGTCTGTTTTTACTCGCCGTACGGGCCCCGGAGTGGATATGTGACCTAGGCATTCCAGGCACAGCGCTGAGTGCGTTGCAAATCAAGTCGAATATTTGCAAAACGGGAAATTAATCAGTGCAATATGATTAAACATCATTGAAGCGTTTCATCTCGCATTCTCCAAACAAATTATCAGCGATACTTTAAATGCTCATTGGACAGAACATCCCGAGCAGTGAAGTGTGCAGGAGATTCTTAAGACAGCCACAACCGATCGATATTTCATATCGATTGATACCTGTGCAGTAAATGGTTTGGATTGGACTCGGCGGCCGTACCAGCGATAGAGCTTATTATATTAAGAGAGTGCGGGGGCAGTCCGTTGGAGATTTATAACGCGGATGCCATCAAAACTGTCAGGAGTAGGCCTATTTATGAACCTTTCGTACCGGTATAAGCATGGAGGTATTATTTACCTCCATGGTGCTAGAAGCACGTTGCAACGTCCGCGCACTACAGCCTACCACATTACTAGAGAGTTTTCGCAAAGTCCCCGAAACGCCATCCTCCCACAGCAGGGGTTTTTACCTCGCTCCTCTTCATCCGCTCGCGGTGACGAAGGTAGCGAGCAGTAAGAACGCCTGATATTCTCAGGATGCGAAACGCCGACGCCAACGTCTATCCTATTGTTCGCTGCTCTCTTCGTGGCATCGAATAATGGGATTGGCGTTGGCGTCAGGGGGCTTTGCGAAAACTCTCTATTACATGTATATCAGCGACCTGAACACTCGAAGATGATCGGTCCAGACATATTATTGGTTAGAGAAGCAGTTGTAGAAACTCATTACTGCCATTCTTCCTTATTGATTCGATAACGCAGATGTTTACCTCAGCCCAAGTTAAACAATGGCGCGCTGATTCAGAATTGACGCGACCACACGGTCATGTTTGATGTTGCACCGATTTCCTACCAACGGCATATGTTTCCAAGGCAATGAACCAGCATTATATGCGTGGGATAATTATTTCCCGAGTCGAATAGCTCTAAATGATGGAGTCTAACGAGGCGAGTGATCTCACCAACACGCGTCCCCCAACCAAAGGTATCCCAGCTATTGAAACCTTTGACGCCAAAGGGTTCGCAATAGGCCGTACCAGGTTGGATGCGTGCTGTTGGACCTGATGATGCCTTTCTCAAAATTTAATGCGGACTCGGTGTGAATGTTTTACTCGGGAGTAAATGCGAGTTTGATGGTGAAATAATTACATAACCCCTAACAGGCTCCTATAGTTATGGACGGTGGGCCTACCTTGGAAGACTTATCAGAGGTGTGTACAGATCTAGAGTCCCCGAGGTCGATAATGTACGATGTTTCAGGTTAAGTCGAGTAGCCAACACACAGGGTCAATATTAATCAAATATGGCTCCCGGCGGCGACCACCTCATCAGCAACAACGATTCACCTTGAATCAATGCAGAGGACGGAGACTGTAGTCGCGATGTAACGAAGTGGCCGGGCGAAGTGGTCCAACGTCACTACCGATGATCGCCGCAATCACGAAGAGATCACATCTTCTACATGAGCGTGGCATTTGTCATACTCATGTACGGTTAATACGACGCACGGTACGGTATCCACAAGAATCATATCACCTG
>NMRB01002953.1:5191-22565 GCA_002633025.1 Notospermus geniculatus
TCGACTATAAAATAAGACTTGAACTGTTGACTGGAGTTTGGACTGAAACTTTCGAATAAATTCTTCATAATTACGACATGGAAGCTCCAATTGAAAATTTCAAAATTTATTCATGTATAGAAACAGGAAAGCTTTAAAATGACGTTGGTTTCACTTCAAAAAAATATGCGATTGAAAATCACACTTTTTTATAGAAATTTCGAACTTTTGTCAAAAATACAACTCATGCAAGTTCATGACATTTTTGGTCTCAAAATGTGTCTTGATGCCCTAAATAACTGCCGTGAAAAGCAAAGGTTGATCGGCTGAAGATTTTGGGAAATATTTAAGTTTATTAGCTGTGTATTTACTTTTGATTAAGGGTGTACATGTGTAATCCAGTTGCTTCGTTTAATCACAAAAGGGCTGGTATGGCAAGCCGTTTGTTATTAGGCCTATTTGTTATTATCTCCAGAAACTTAGTTTTTGCTCCAGAAACTAGGTTTCCGACTTCAAAAACTAAGTTTCTGGTCCAAAAACTTAGTTTTTGGACATCTAACTAGTACAAAATGTACTTTGGATCCAGAAACTTAGTTTCACGAGCAAAAACTAAGATTCTGCACCAAAAACTAAGTTTCTGGACCAAATTCTTGGTTTNTGGCCAAAAAATTAGTTTCTGCTTTCAAAACACAGTTATGGAAAGCCGTTTGTTCAGAAATCAGATGAGAACATGTAACTTGTATTTTGGATCCAGTTTTTGCTCGTGAAACTAAGTGTCTGGATCCGAAGTACTTAGTTAGATGTCCAAAAACTAAGTTTCTGGACCAGAAACTTAGTTTTTGAAGTCAGAAACTTAGTTTCTGGAGCAAAAACTAAGTTTTTGGTAATAATCAACAAACGGCTTGCCATAGGCTGGTCATTTTCGTGACTTGAGGAATCTGAGTTGTGATCCTTGGAAAAACGGGAAAAGCTATGCACTTGCAAATTGCAGGGATTATTTGCTGTGCTGTACAGAATATTCGCTGCAATTTGCAGTTTCGTAGCTTTCGCTATTTTCTCAAGGATCACAGCTCAGTTTCATTCATCAAGGAAAATGAACAGCCCCTTTAGTCTGTGTGTGTCCAGCACGTCGCACGTCAGATTCCCCGCGAGCTTACCCGAAGTTATTGGTGATACTTTGAGGCTCGCATCGAGTGGGACAGTTTCGGGTAACGTAGTGGGGAGCGGATTGTTTGATTATACGTTGAACGGGACAGAGGCAATGCGTGTAACGTAGTGGGGAGCGGACTGGGTGATTTTAAAGTTGGTGTTAACACTGGTGTTTACAATGCATTAAGCCATTATAAACACGGTGTTAACACCAACTTTAAAAATCATCTGCGCCAGGGAGTTTATGCACAATGGGACAGATCGCTCTCGAAGCGAGAGAGAAGGATGGTCTTGGAGACAGGGACAGTGCTCCTCACACGAGTCTCTAGTGGTAATGAATAGGGAGCACCAGATAATTTTTGTTCAACAGGTGGCAGCACTATACTATAAGGAAAAGTGTGTAAGGAGTAAGTATGTCACAGTACAGAAAATGGACTGTGTCAAAGCTAAAAACCAAATTATCAGGCAGAGGGGCTTCGTTATCTGGCCGAAAAGAGGACCTCATAGAAAGGTAGACCCATAACTAATAGTATCCAGCAACAAAAATGCATTTTTGTGTTCTTTTGCATGATTCACCCTTACTTCAACATTGGCAAAGTGCTATGCTTGGAAATGTGCAGAAGTCAGTGGTAAATAATCCATGTCGCAGTTGTGATGTTACGGTCACTTGAATAACCTATTGTGCTCAGAGTCAGCTGGTAAATATTGTAGTTTGTGGTCGTGATTTAACCACTTTCTGATGTCTGTTGCACAGGCCTGGCACTGTGCCCATGTTGAAGTTAGGGTGAATCATACTTTTAAGTCTGAGCGTCCAAAATGTATCATGATTTCTTGGAATAGGACCCAGTCCTAAGGCAACAGTGTGTTCATGTTAAATATTTGTTTCGCACAAATTTCTTCAGATCATTATGTTTTATTGTTGTTATAATAAATGAACGCATGCATCCAAGATGCTGAACTGATGCCTAATATGTTATACCGCTAACTCAAGAAGATCAGTATCCTGATGACAATACATCTCGCATCATAGGGCCATGCTACTATGCAATACCGGTACTTCTACAGATAATGGGTGATATGAATAAAAACCAAGCATATGCTAGTAGTACATGTAGAAGCAAATAGTAAAAGTAGATACTACTAGTAAAAAGTAGAAGTGAAAGTAAAAGCTTCATTCTGTATGAATAACCTTTAACTTCTCCTTCATAGTAAATGCTTTTGCTAGAGTAGTGTCTACTTGTTCAAACCTATGTGGGAATGTTATTCAATGAGGTGATATAAGTAATTATTGGGCCTGTAATGCAATATTTGGTGATTGGGATGGTTTGTGGTTTAACATTGGCAAAGTCAACCTTCTTGTTATCGCAAGTAGGGACCGAGCAGTAATCAGGCATTGTCACTATTCTATTCTGCTGTGGTTGAGCATATAATGGTCTGTAGTGAACTTACTGATAGTGCAGCATTGCCACCTATGAGCAGGATGATTTACTATTAACTGGTGCTCCCTATTCCACTACAGACTGGTGCAGCAAAGCAAAGGCCATGCCCCATGATGCCGATGTATGACTGTTTTAGTAGCAGTCTGTCTGCTGAACGCAAAGATCTGGGCCGATCGCACAGAAACTCCGATCATGGTGCTTTCAGTGCCTATCAGCGGTTTAGTTAATGGGAAAATGCGTTATAAATAACTGCCGATAGGCGCCGGTAGCACTATCGGATTTTCTGTGCGGTCGCCCTGGTTGGTACTTTATACTAATTAAAGTATTGTCTGTGCGGTCGGCCCTGATTGGAACTTTATACTAATTAAAACGTATCGTCGAGATGTGAAGTCATTTATACGATACTAATTTTGAAAAGTTTGACTGTCGCCGTGATTACATGTAGTAGGATTCATTCGTCCAGCAACTCTTCTTTCCTTGCCGCTCCGCTGAACAGTCACCGCGCCACAACCCTGCACATCCTGCAGCTGTTGTAAGTTGTGCGAGAGGTAGGAGGGCCTACCCGGATCGATACCCGGGTTCTCCACCAAGTTATGTTCTGGGGAGGACTTGCTTGTATTCATCAGACATGTGGACTCAATAATGGAGAAAAGAGTAACTGTATCGTATTACAATATGATAAGCTTTATTGTAGCTGCTGCCAACGCACACCATTCAAAGTTCCCTCAGCCCTGTCTTTGATTTAAATACACAAAACTAAACTATGGTCTTGTAGATATGCTGGTGCCATACCGTGAAAAGATTGAATCTTGAATTCAACTCGATCTATTTCAGCAAAGTTTCTGGTCGAGGCGACACTACCACGAGAATGATTTCTTCACCTTCGCACAGAATCTCACAATAGATTATGGCTAGTTATTATCCCCAGAACGGAATAGTTATATTTGCCGGAACGGAACAGAAATGAAAATGCGGAATGACCCTAAAACCGGAACGAAACCATAGAATGAAGTATAAAACGGAGAAATGATCGGCAATGAAGCTTTCAGCTTTTTGAAAATATATTCGAACATTATTAAACAAAAGAATTGAATTAATAGATTTGACGAATAACGGTATAATTACTTCAACACATTACTAAAATTACTGCCGCACCTTAATTAGTCAACGACGACCACCCTTTCTGTTCTCCACCATACATGTCAAACCAGGAGTCCCGTTGAAAATGTTGACTATAGACCTGCGCAATGGCATTGGGGGTGGTGAACCGAAGGGGAAATCGTCGTTGACAAAATTCGTCCGATCACGTGTTCTGTTACTATTTATAATATGGTGGGATATTTAAATTGGCTCCGCCATTCCGGTTTTAGGGTCATCCCGCATTTTCATATTTCTGTTCCGTTCCGGCAAAAATAACTATTCCGTTCCGGGGATAATAACTAACCGTAGATTATGACATTCTCACGTCTTCTACAGCGAGGCTGCGCGAAAGGAAAAGGGCTTTACCCACCTATTATACGAGACTGTACAATACGGCACTCGAAGACTATCAGAAACAGAAACAGTTGATGCTGTTCTTGGGATAGCAACTCCATTCTGATGACGTCAGATTTTTTGTACAGTGCACTAAACAGGGAATATTGACACGACGAAATCATCACTTCTTTTATGCAGAGAAAGTGCTGACGGCCTCCAAGCAGAGACTTGCAAAGTCTCTCCAAGCAAAGACGTTCTAAACTACCTTCCAGACAATTTCCCAGGATAGAACTAACTTACGGAGAGCCGAAAATTCGCTGAATATCTCCAAGCAGGGAACCGTTAGGCACGTACTGCCTCTCGCTGAGGTCCTTCGCCAACATCATGACATCACAGGAACGATTGGAGAAATTCCCTTTTCGTGATTTATTCGGAATTCGACAAAAAGTATCGTCCTGGATCAGATAACGTATTTTTTTCTGTAAATATAGAGACTGGCTACCCGAACTTCTTCGTGATATACACATGATACATGACAATGTAATGGTGGCGATGGTCGGATACAACGTGGGCGGCCTACTGCAACGCCGCCACGTTATTGCAGAATCTAATATTACTCTGCACATCCAGATGTCATTAGATCTGATGTCACTGCCTTGCAATGCCAATAGACTTGATATAATTGCAAAGCAATGAGAATCTAGATCTGACAAAAGTTTTTAAAAATTATTATTGATATCTTCATTCATGTAACTTTGTACATTGTATGTAGAAATTGATAAAGGTGTCGGAAGTGCAATTGAGTAACAAAAAAGAAATGTGCACATTGGAACCAGTTCGGCTGAACTTATGGCGTCGCTCTAAACTTACGTCCCACAAGAATCACCTAATTCAGAAATGTGAGGAAAGGCCTACCCTCAACCGTGCCTACCATTTGTAGCAGGTCATTGATCTGCTCTCGCGATTCCTCAGCCTCACGGAGTCTTATATGAGGTCGCGGATCAACATCACACCAGCATTCCTTAAATATTCCTCAAGTGGAAGTTCTACCCTTAAAACATTGTCTTCGTTCACAAACCGAGATCCTCTATGCTTGGAAACCAGGTGAGAGAGAGAATTTGATGCAGTGTAGGCAATAGAGGAACGGGATAGGCTGCTCATTCGTCACATCTCCTGAATCTTTCAGACCTGCAGTTGCATCGTGCTCCAACCAAAAGTAATTGCACTTGGAGGATTAAATTGCAAATGATTTGCTATCACATAATTATCCCGTTATGAAATATGAATGTTCCAACCTGGCGAAATACGAAATAGCATCATTTAATAGCTTGTGACCCAATATGGCAGGATTCGTCGTGATTATCCGTGTTCATCTGTGCCTTTTGTTTTGTGTTAAATGGTTTCTGCAGGCCTTCCCATCAATTCAGCCTACAGCGCAGTGCGTCTCATTCTGTTAAAAATTCTGTAAGCAATACATTCGATGTCCTTGTACGTTTTGTTTAATAATCTTTTGTCTTCAAGGACAATAGAAACATCACCCTCTATGAAAGGGAGAATATGCTTTTGTATAATGAATTTTTATTTTCATGAATAATACATGTACTCAGCTTCTGATTCATGTAGTGGCCTTGGATTTCCAGCCTTTCCCCACTTCGTTCAAAATACATGTGAAAAAAGACAGAATATACATGTATTGTTTGGATATGTCAGGCGGCGCTGGAAAATTTCCTGTGTTCAAATTTCGGCAAAGAGGCGAATCGTTAACCTCCCCAACGTCAATATAGATAATTTTCAAGATAACAGACACTTTTTGTATCAAAGACTGAAGAAAACACTGCGATTGTATATAAAGTACCGATACATTACGAACTATATCGCGCATGAATATTAATATGTGAACAGTCTCACTGGTCTTACTGGTATTTATCGTAGTTTCTCCAATTGCCGCTAGGCGCTACGCTGTCGGACGGATGTGGAACTCTCCTGTCTTTCGATTATGGAACAAAAAGGCGTTTTTTACTGAAAACGGGGGAAAACATCGAAAAAGAATCCCACGTCGACTTATGGCACATTATTACACACAGCAGGGCAGCGGTCACGGGACATTTGAAAGCCAAACTTAGGAGGAGAACGATCACAAACATTAGGCCCCTACCTCCCGTACGTCAATTATAGTATAGATTGCATTTAAAGGAGCTGGACGTCCAAGTTGTAAACACTCACTCATTGGTCCTCTATCCACGCGACGCCTGCGGTGCTGCCACCTATTGTTGGTGATATGTACTGACGTGAATATCGTGAGTGAGTTGCATCAGACCGGGAACCAGTCACGGGGCGCAACTGGTGCTGCCACCTGCACGAAGGAATAAAACTAGTTTGCCGACCATGTTTGTAAACAAACCAGCTTGTTTACAACTTCGGCGTCTAACTCCTTTAAGCCTACATCCATCAGACTCCACCGACCATCGGACCCGTACACAACCAGAAATACAAGGTTGAGATAAGCGTGTTCAGATGTTTATTGGGCACAATCCTATTGTAGCACATTTGGGCAGTAACCATGGTAACCACTATGTATACCTATTCTCCCTTGTCTTGAACCAACCTCGCTAGCCCAGAGGTACGGCGTTCCGTGTTTTCGGTTTGCTCCACTTGTACCTTTGGCTTCATACGCCTTCATGATCGCTCTGCTCGGAATGAGCACAGTGAATAAAAACAAACCTACAGGCAGTTTTTGCACTTTAAACAATCATATTCTTACCACCAAGTTTAGTAATGTATCAAAACAGCAAAACTACCATGATTTTGTAACTTCGTTCACTATTTCTTGTTGCACTATTTTGCGGTGGATTACACGTTTGGCTGTGCTTCGGTGTCGATGTTCCGGCAGAAATAGTTTCCAATTTAGAAGCATCCATCGACGGGCCAATCAGCTTAGTCGAATTTGACCACGTCATTTTTAGCCCCCCGCAGGTCGAGGATTTTTTCCATATACCATCGTCATTAGTTCTTCGATTTGCCACCAGGAGCGCTTCATACCACTACTAAATATGGTATAGTTTTTTTAATGTATGCGAAGCGGGAAATTCCCTGAATAACAGTTCGCACGTGGTGACCCACTCCCAACAGCGGGAATCCCATGTAGGAATGCGCTGCTTGTTGGGAGGTTTGTTGTTTTGTGATGATGAGCTTTGCAAAACTGAGGCTTTAGGATTGAATTATTGACTAATCATGGATGGAGACATGATATCAGGACTTTTGTATGCAGACATCAACACCATTTCACCTTGAGTACACCTGTAGCTAGGCCTACTCTAATCATGAGTGCCCCTACCATGCCTACGTTTTTTGTTGTTCGCTGTATCTCCCGCCATGGCTAAGACTACTCGCACGTGGGGTTGGATGTAGGCGGCCTATTTCAATCCTGCTAATAGGCCTACATGTACATGTAATACTAGTATTCCATAGTAACATGACGGATGAGGTTTTTTAAATGAAGTACCGGTATTATTTTTGATGAATAAACACAAGGCCAAATACTAGGGTGCTCTAGCGTAGGGTTGATGATTTTCATTTTTTGATTTTCGTCCTTACCCCCAGTCAGCAGCAGCAGTCTGAACCATGTAATAAGCCTTAAAGGGAATAATGTATCATGAATTCATTGTTTACATTCAACGTTTGTAGGCCTACACATGGATGTTTATTAGGTAGGCCTGTTTTTGGGACATGGGGGGGGGGTCAACCCACCGATTTGAATGAATAAATTCAGCATTAATAAAAAGGATGAAGGGCATGGCACCTGCAAATCAACCTGAACAAGATAAGAAAGACTGAACATAAACAGAAATACACAATCTGTTTCGTGGCCCGTGAAAAAAAATCTGGGACACATTCAATTCCGTTAAACTGCAATTGTGTCTTGTGGTCAGGACCGTTTATTAAATAAGTGCCTGAAGGAAACTGTGAAGAACCCGGGGATTCCCGGTTTCATGGGAATTCCAAGATTTCGCATATATTATCCATATTTGGTAGAGATGTACAGCGCTCCTAGCGGCAAATGAGGAACTAATGACGATGGTGTATGGAAAAAATCCTCGACCTTGGCCGCAAGGCCCAGCAGGGCTTATGCTGTGGTTGGGGCCATTGAGTGGTGGTCTGTCGTGCGTTTGTCCGTACGGCGGTCCGGCGGAACGTCCGTAAACTTTTGGTTTGTTAGCGCTCTAGCGCCTTTATTTTTTGACGAATCTTTTTGGTCTTCGGTGGGCCAAAGATCTAGGTCGAGTTCGATTTTGAGCACGATTGGATTCCTATTTTTGCCTCCAGGGGGCGTTTTGTGAAAAATTTCAAAGGGCTATATTTTGATAATAACTTGAGCTATCAAATTGAAAGTTTGTACACATGTACCTCTAGGTTATAGCAACTTACAGACAAAATGTCGGTGAAATCTGATTCTTGAATTTGCCACTAGGGGGCCAAAACGAAAATCACAAAAAGTGCTATTTCTCCTTAACCAAGAGACAGATTTTTGTCAATTTTTTTTCATGGGTATATCTAATAGGGATACAGAAGATATAGTATTGAAGTTTTTAATTTGACCTACTTTTCAAGTTCACAGAGGTCAAAGTTCGCCTGAAGTTACGAAATTGGCTCTTTTTGTAATGGTTCGGCCTATTACTTTGAACTTTCCAAATACATGTATCTACTTCTAGGCTGTAACAACTCAGACGAATTTTCGGCAAATTCTGATTCTTGACTTTGCCACTAGGGGGCCAAACCCCAAACAACAAAGTGTTATTTCTCCCTAACAAAGTGTTGGATCTTTGTCAAATTTATATCAAGGGTATATAGAGGTTTCCCACTGACGTCATCAAGTGACGTCATCAATGTTTATGCCGCCATATTGGCCGTCAAGACGCAGCAGCGTCTTCCACTGCATTTGGTATACAATTTTTACTGTACAGTCATTTGCTGAGGACAAGTTTCTTCTTATGGTCATTGATGGCATCAGAGCGTCGTGGACATTAGACCTTTAGCCCATATAGGCCTGGCTGTCACATGATTTACTGCGCCAATCATGTCAGATATTGGGACAAAAGCCCTATAATACCCTATATTTGCCCTACAAAACATCCCTATAAACCCCTATTTTTGGGATCGAAAAGCCCTGTATTTCCCCCTATAATATCCTTGAAGAACAGCAGAAAGCCTGTAACATATGCAAAAATCCGATGTAAAATTGTTAGGATCGGGTTCCAGTCTAACTTACATGTAGAGGGTGCAAGGTGCAGTGGGGCCAGTGGCTAAGACAGGAGCCACAGTCACGTGTCATAAGAGTCATAATGGGAAGAAACTACATGTACCGGTACATGTATTTCTGCAAAAATTGCTGAATGGCTGTAGGCTAAAGCTAAAAGGTTCACGCCATTCTAGTCCCCGATGGGAGGATCTGTCGATTTTGTAACTCGGGGTGTGGATGGAGTGAGCAGGCTTTGTGATCCGTTAAAAGCGACTGTTCCTTTAACTGCAAAGCATTTCTATCGACGATTAGTCTACGTGCTGGAAGAAGTGACACCGGTGGCATGGGTGGGGTGGATATTAAATAGAACAGCAAAAATTCAAACTCTCATAATTATACCGGTATCAGAAAAATCTTTTCTTCTGCTACACCTCACAGTTAAACGTCAAGTCGAATAAAAGGACCCCTTGCAGTACCATATTCCAATGCTGGCTGTACAGTCTAACGCGCCCTGTACATTTCGTGGACCCGCAACAAGGGTAGGCCTAGTTCAACTCAGTAGGCATTTAAAATCAGTCAGTCATCATACACGCAATGCATGCAGTGGGGGGGGGGGGCTAAATAACTTGAGCTTGATGACGGTATAGGTAAGTTAAAACTAGGCCTCTCCTGTTCCTTGTTTATATTAATGATATACATGAAAATACAATAAGCGGTGTTCGAATCTTTGCTGATTATACCTGTATGATTCACTCCTCATATAATATACAAGAGCTTGAAACTGTTATTAATAGAGATTTGATCCACTTAGATGACTGGGCAAGCAATTGGTTGGTAAAATTTAACGTCTCAAAAACTGCTGCCATGCTTATCTCTCCATCAGCATTATCTGTCCCACCAAACCTAGTCTTACAAGGCAATCCTATTTCCTTTGTCGAACAGCACAAGCACCTTGGAGTCACTCTTAATAATAAAAGTAAATGGTCAGACCACATTAATAACATCATCAGTTCGGCTGCTAAAAGAATAAATATCCTTCGTAAACTTAAATTCACAATTAAGCAGCCAGCATTAAACACACTTTATATTAGTTATGTCCGACCAATCCTTGAATATGGGTCGGTTGTCTGGGGAGGCTGCACTAAGACAGAGGCCGACAAGCTTGAAATGACACAACTTGAGGCTGCCAGGGTTGTCACGGGTCTAACACTTTATTCTTCTAGAAATTCATTATACGCCGAGACGGGATGGCAATCACTGGAAACTAGACGCCAAATCAGGGCAACTTCTCTTATGTACAAAATCCAACATGCAATGACCCCTGATTACCTTATTGACTTACTACCTATAACTATTGCACTGAGATACACAACCATATTATCTAAGAAGCAACCCCAATACGACAATCCCCAATACTCGGTTCAATATAACTAAGAAATCCTTTTTCCCTACAACTATAGAGCTTTGGAATCACTTAGACATATCAGTTCGTGAATTGTCCACTTTTCCGCAGTTTAAAAATAAGGTTACCGTATGAAGTTATTCAGCAACGACAATCAACCACCGTATTTTTGGCTGTCTTCTGGAAGTCGTGTGGCCTCAGTTTACCCGTGTCGTCTTCGTAATAGAAGCAGCTGTCTTAATGGTCACCTCTTCTCTTGTAATCTCATTGAAAACCCCTCTTGTAGATGCGGAGCCCCCTTCGAGGGCACCGCTCATTATCTCTTGAATTGCCCTCAATTTATTGAAGACAGAAATACACTTTTTCGTGAACTCGCTTGGCTTCCGGATATTACTGTTAACATCCTATTACAGGGTGACCCTCAATTAACTTCACAAGAAAATATAATAATTATGAAAAGTGTTCAAAAATATATTCTCCGCACGAAACGACTTGTACCTTTATCTCATACTGAAGAATAATTTAATAATACGGTTATTCTGATTTATTGGCTCCTTTAATTATACTACCTGCTACGGGCATTATTTATTCACAATTGCATCGAAGTCTACATGATGAACGGACAAAGGGACCTCCCATCTCACCCTATCCCACCCTATCAACCTTGCCACCTGCTGTATCTAAATTTGTTTATCTATTTGTTAGTTTATCCATATTTTCTTTTCTGTTCAATTTATTTGTATACAGGGAGAGAACTCTGTAAGTTATTGAACTTTTGTTCAATCCCTTCTCATTTCTGAAATAAAATATGTTTAAACTAAAACTAGGACGTCGTTTATGACGTCTTGGCGACTTCTTGGCAACCCGCACATGCGCAATAGCCGTTTTCCTTGTCAACACGGAAGCTGGTGTGTTTTCATTGGTTTCAACGAAGGATTCCGGCAATCGGCAGCATTTTTGGTGGTTCTCTTCGATATTTCTGCAGCACTGTGAACGGGTCTGGTACTACTTGAGGAACGAAACAATCACTGGTTTCCCCGCTGGTTTCCCAAAGGTTGGGCGAAGAATGGGGTGAACTCGCGATCGACCGGCCACGTGCATCGCCATTTTTGTCCATTCGGAGACCCAACCTGGGCGAATTTTTCTGTAAATCGCACCCGATTTTCATAATGGTAACGATTTTCAGGAGCGCCAGGTGATTATCCCGAGGACTTACACACATATAAACACAAGACTGGGTGAAAAACCAATACAAAACGGCAAAATTGTGCGACCCAACGGCAATCCTTCGTTGAAAGCCATTAAAACATTGACTTCCGGCTTGGACCAAGGAAAACGGCAAACTGCGCATGCGCGAATTATCCATGGCAATGATCTAATTACGAAGTTTGATCTCATCTATTGGCGAGGATTTCCTGTATGTGTGCTAGTGTCACTTGGTATTTCGAACACACGCTTGGAACACCTGCTTGACATTATCCCGAAACTTTCTCCCACCCCCAAGAAAATATACGTAAAAATTAATGGCGAAATTTGAGAGCCATAGTTGATTTAAGACCCAGAATTCTAATGAGTAACGTGTCGACCAATAGGGATGAGACAAATCATAATCAGCGACAGTTTCGTGGATCCGTTTGGGACTCGAACATAGGATATACATGGATGACGTCATCAAAAGCATTGTTGTCAAATTCGGTTCCTTTACTTGTTTCTTATTCGACGACTCTAGTTCTTTTCTTTCTTTAGAAGCTTTCCTGATGCTGAATATTATGACCGAGTTACTGACAATAATTATGCAGAAAGGTGCGATGCATCCCATGACCAAGAGATATATGTGATAAAGTGACTCAAGCCACCTGGCCGGCGGATAATCTGCGACAATTACCCCTGATTCTTTATCCGGCATGTTGTACGTGATAAAGACTTGCGAATGAAAGAGCATCTCGAAGATGCTGGTTGCTACTATGGTCTTGAAGTGGTACAGATCGACGCTGCCTTCATTGGAAATGTCACAGCAACTGCTCTGTCGATGCTCATTTGAGCAAGAGTCATCCCAGACATAATCGCAAAAGCATTTCCGACATACCATAAAGCTCTTGAAAAAAATGAAGAAAGTTGGATACAAAGACACTGCTGTAGCCTATGGTCGGTAAAAGTTTGTTGTCTATAAGCATAAAACGCTCATAAAATGTTGGCAACACTAAAAGTCTACGGGGCTGCCATTTTGAAGTCATGTGATCCAAAGACGCTCCGTTATTGTCGGCACTAGACCGAACACTGTCCTGATTTAAAATACTAGGACAGACGCAAGCAAATGCATAAAACCATCATGGCGCCCGCTTAGACTGGTACCCGGTCTTCTGGGCATTAATCAGGACAGTGTTCTGTCTACTGTAGAATGACGTCACTCGTCGGGAATCCGCCGTAGATCATTTGCTTTAACGGGTCTTCGAATGCAAGCTGCCCAGAAGACCGGGTACCAGTCTATGTCGGCACAGCAAGAGAGCACTGCGGGAGGATTTTGAGTCTCGAGGCGAAGACAACTGCGCCCGTGCCTGTGACGGTGTAATGTTTTCCAGTGTGGCCGTTTTTCTGTGTGACTCCCATTGTGTGGAACACGCTGGGGAAACAAACGCATTGTTTCTCTGCGTGTTGCTTGTCATGTCGTGCCTCAATTCCGTCAATCTATTGTAATGTCACACTGGCGCACGGGTCAGACTGAAAAATGTTACACCGGGTTGTGTTGCCCTCTTCAACAACGGTGTGGCTGCTAAGGGTACGATCCGATGTAATCTCTACCTTAAGCCTAGCGTACATCGGCCTTTCGACTGGAAGCAACTACCGGCAATGGCGTTTCCGGCAACTGTCCGATGTGTCTTAAATAAAAAAATTAAATACAAAAATTTGCCTGTTCGATGATGTGCGCGCTCCAGATCGAAGACTGGATTGTGCCACTTGTTGCCGCAATTAGGCCTACCTGTCGTAAACCGATGTGCGCGTTCCAGTCGCAAGGCCGATGTACGCTTAGCTTTAGATTAGGCCAGATAAAAAATAATTATTTAGCGTCAGGGCACTTAGTTTTTCAGGGTCGGGAGGGAGGTTTTTATTTTTATTTTTAGTAGCTTTTAGCTGAAAAGATTAGTCAAAAACAAATAATTTTTTTTTTAATTTTCAAATTAGGCGATTTTTAATGGAAAATGCATCACAAAAAAATTCAGGGGTCTTGGCATTTTTCAGGTCGGGAGGGGACGCTAAACAAGTATTTTTTTATGTGGCCTTAGTGATCGATTTGTGCTTATGACCAGTTCGTATTTTGCGTTTCATTGGTCATGTTGGTGGAAGTTTTCAAAGTGACAAACTTCAAATCGTGGGCGAGGGTGTATAAATGAAGGAAATCTGGTCCAAGGGAATCCCTGCCGGGCCTATCCCGGGACGGTATTCATGGTAACCGTTGGGGACCATACCTACGATAGAGAGCATCACATCGTAACTGGGTCCTCCAATGAATGCCTATTGTGTGGGGAATTGATCACGACCTGTGGATGTCACTTTCATTTCAAACTTTTAAAGGGAATAAGTCGCGGCAGTCAAAACTTAATGACACTAAGAATAATTTCGTGACCCACGAAAGTCACGTGTTCAAAATTTCAAATTTTCGAAAGGTACTCGGACAAAATGACCCAGGAAAATACCTAGACTTGCATTGGCCGTGGTCTAAATGGTGTTCAAAGGCAGCAAAGCCACTGCAGTAGTGCAAATACAAATTAATTTCCGATGGGAGTACTGTAATAGATTCAAGATGGCGGCGTTCCATTCTCTATTCAGACAACATGACTGGCATGCCCAGTTGGCTTTAAGCACTACTGATACCTATTGAGGCAGTGGACTATGGTTCTCATGGTCCGTCATCTCAACACTCAACTCAACGCCCATTATCTGCTATTTTTCAAAATCCAGAAATTGTGGTATTCATCTCATTTGCATATTTCTCTTACCATGCTTACTTGTAATGACATCGCAACTTTTCACTTTTTTATTGCTCCTTTGAAAAAATAGAACACCTACCGCAGAAAATTTAGGATGTCCACGAGTTCTTCAAAAACACCATACATTATAATCAACGTGTACGCTGCTTCATTCAGCAAAACAGTACTGTCGACGATCGCCAAGCCTGCCATGTAGACACAGGTGCTGATACGGCGGTTGTCCCGTCTTGTCGTGACGAGCAAGGACATTGAATTGCCTGCTAACCCCATGATGATGATGAAGACTGGTAGCCAAGCACTAAACAAATTTATGGCTAGCTCCATAGCGGGGAAAGATGGGACTACAGTTGCAGCGAGTCCAGTGATGTTCGTGAATCGTGCCATGGCCTTGTTGCGAATTGAGAAATATTTTTTTCAGTATTGAACGATACACATGTCTGCAGTTAACAGCTTAACTATGTAATTCCATTAGAATCTGATGAAATTTCGGAGAGCGACGAAACTTGTTCCTAAGGTTTTTCATCCTTGGTTTTCTTTCAGAACACCTTGTCTGTGACAGTGTTGAGAAACAGTATGGTTTACGCGTGATGCAAACAGAGTGACAGTGTAGTTCAGGATATTGAATGGTACACTCCTGTTTAGCACAGAGTGGAAGTCACCTGCCATTGACGCCCATAATAGCCTACGATATATATACTAAGGAAAACCGATCCACGCCGCGTTCACAGTTTTGTTTTCTCGTACGTTATTTTTGTCGCTGATTTTAATTCAAAGGATGGATCAAATGTCATTTACACATGCAACTTTTTTTTCATGTGCGATCATGTTCAAACCGGTGTGACAGGCGATATAGTCACAAGGAGTTAAAACTATTGAAATGAAAGTGATTTCCAGGTCCTGATCAATTTCCCACACAAAGGGCGTCCATTGTATACATGTGGGACTGGTTAAGGCGTGCTGCCCTCTATTGTAGTTATGATCCTCCATTGGTGGTGGCAGCGGCGGCGGCGACGGGGCTACCTTCACTGAAAAACTTTTCCTCATCAAAGTGATGAACTCAGGTTCGTTTTCATTATCACCAAACTGAGTATCTAAATTCGTCAAAATGACAAGTCCACGTTCGTCATTTTGACGAACATAAACAAGGGTTCGTCAAAATGACAAGTCCACGTTCGTCATTTTGATGAACCCTTGTTTATGTTCGTCACGAGTTCGTCAAAATGACGAACATGGACTTGTCATTTTGACGATTTCAATAGATACCTACGGTGGCCCATAGAGCTCATTGATGAAAAATATTTACATTTGCAATTTTTTTTCAATTCGATAATTTTTCTTGGGGTTTGTAAAATTTTCNACAAAAGTCAAGTGGGGGTGTCTTTACTGCTCTTCTCAGAGGGGCCTGGATTGAAGCACTATGAAAATTCGCAATGATGGCTCGCCCTTAAGATTTGGCCCTTATTCTCTGGGAATTCCTGCCAGAGAGTAACATATTCAGGGGGCTGTTACAAAGGTTTTGGTCTCCATCTCTTTGCCAGTTTATTGTTGGATATTTGCTCAGATCATCGCTGGGAATCATTCATAGCTTTCAGCTGCTGTCCACTTCCGACTTGATATTTATATCCCTGCCCCCAAATCATGCACATTCTTAGCAACCAGATCATGCCTCTCTTTACAAAAACGATGTGGTACGAACAGATCGTGCGAGAATCAAGTACTTGGTCGTCTCCAGCAAGCCAGACAACTCCCACCTCAGACGCTTGGGTGTAAGATTTCTCGCCATCGAATAGATCTGCATGGAGTCACGCGCTCGATTTATTTGTATTTTCTGATAAAGCGGATCAAGACTTGAGTCGGACTCCCTATTTATTTGTACTTTCTGATTAGAAAGGATTAGAATACAGCTTGATGGTCTCTTGAGGAGTAAAAGTGTCTGCCAATGTCCCCAGAGGTCATAAGCCTCTCGAATCACGACAAATGTTGTGCGGCTTTAAAGATTACTTAGGCATATCATTTGCGCCTAGAATAATTCTGATCTAAAAAGTGACAGTGTTGGTCAACATAGAGATGTCCAAGAATAGCGTTGGCGTATCTTCTTTGGTAATTTGAGGTTTAAAATGTTGAAAATATTCCGTTTGTTTGTGTTTTCTGATCGTAGTTGTTTCCTGTTACAATATTTGAGAATTTTTTTCTGTGGATACTATTTCCTACACAGTTATTTTTTGAGTTTTTTAACTTAATTTTTTCGTCGTATTGTCCTCTGGGGGCAAAAACTCCAGAAGAGGCAACACTGGGACAAATATACAATACCAGCAGTGTTTAGAAACTATTTTTTGTCACAACCAAACCAGAATTGACGTTTTTAAGTGTTGATCGAATACATATACATGATTATGAGGAACATTCTACTTGTCATGACAGTACTGTGGGCAGATGACGCAAGTTCAAATTTTTGAAGTGTTGCAGTGTCTGTAGTGTCTGAGCCACGATTTTCAGCTCAAGCTTGGAGACAGGGAAATTTTAATAAATGTTGGGGAACACTTCCTATTGAAAAATCTTTGTGCTGGGAAGGGGCTGTTCGTTTTCGCCACTTGAGGAATCTCAGTTGTGATCCTTGGAAAACGGAAAAAGCGCTATGCACTTGCAAATTGCAGGGATTATTTGTTGTGCTGTACAGAATAATCGCTGCAATTTGCAGCTTCATAGC
>NMRB01002953.1:31820-48625 GCA_002633025.1 Notospermus geniculatus
AAATCAAGAACCCCCTCCCCCACCCCCACCCCGCAGAGGAAGTCACTTCGTCTTTTATGGCATCAAAACAATTTTGAGACGGTCCCTTATCTATTTTTGGTGTTTTCAGTTGATAAATCTTCAGGTCAAAACAACTACGGACAAAGATGACGACCGACTTCTTCACCGTCCCAATTTGGAACATTGTTGCAAGAGTTGCTCACACGATACATTGTGAGTTATTGAAGATAAATTTCGGCGTCGAAAATATTCATTAACATAAGCCAGCCAATGTACGCCTGGTTTGTACTTCATCTGATGTGCTGATCGTACGGAAAGGTCATCCTCCCATCGCAGGGCTTTGATCTCGCTCTCTTTGGAGCGAAACCAAAGCCCTGCATGGAGGATGGGCGAAGATTTTTGTTTGCTCGTTTACATTTTGTTATTGGTGATACGATGATAAAATTGCATGATGTATAAAGCTGCCCGTATGTGAAGGCATTTTACAGTGCCATTTTAGATTCATTTTCCTCGTTACCTACAATATTGGCCGTTTCTTCATCCACAACTTGACGTAGTTCCTCGTCCTCTGTTTTACCAGCACCTTCATCAGCTTGCATAGCTTTACAACACATACCGACTGCTCCAACAGTCCAACAGGCGGCAAGGAGGGACACTCCAATTCGAGCATACCTTGAAAAAAGAATTATTGTTAGTAATAAAACCGTATTTGAATACTCCCGATGCACTTTTTAATTCTCAGTCACCAGTCTTTCACATATTTCTCATTTGTGACCAAAATTTAGATGACACTACAGTGTACAAAGGGAAATCATGGCCGTGTTCGGAAAGCTTCCCCGAGGAAATTTCTTCCCCGAGCTTCGGGGAATGTGAGCATGCCCATTGAAGGCAAATTTCCGAACGATANTTCCCCGAAGCTCGGGGAAGAAATTTCCTCGGGGAAGCTTTCCGAACACGGCCGTAGCGTGTTCGGAAAGCTTCCTCGGGGAGGCTCGGGGAAGCGGGAGAGCGTTCGGTAAGGTATTTGGCAGGCTGCCAAGGCTTCCTCGAGCCTGGCCGAAGTGAGCGACTCGCCGAGTCGCTCACTTGGGGAAACTCCCGGCATGCATTTCGTTTTCTTTCCAATCCGACATGCTGATTGGCCAGACGTGGAACATTTCACGCCTGCAACCCACAGTAGTACCTTTCCCCGAGGAAGAGCAAATATCGTTCGGAATTTCGCCTTTACTGGGCATGCTCACATTCCCCGAAGCTCGGGGAAGAAATTTCCTCGGGGAAGCTTTCCGAACACGGCCATGATTGGCTGCCTCGTCACACAGCGCCGTCTATTGATGAACCTTCATTTTTGACAGTGTTTTGTAGGTCTACACCAATGGCCGACTGAACACTGGGGACGAGTGTGGGGGCCACGTGGATTGGTCACTTCGGCGAACACATCATTCTGATGGGTATTTTTGAGTGCATTTTGTGATTAGCGGAATATTCCGGTAATGGTGTATGCTTACATGTTTTCCAGGTAAAGTGCTGCCAGGACACAACAGGAAACGCCTATGACGATAAAGAATGGATCCAAGACAAGACGTTTGGTGCGGAAGACTTTGAAGAGCTGATTTTCACTAGTGTCAGGGAAAGGCATCTTATATACTGAAAAAATACCTTGTTAGACTGTAAAGTGATATATTCAGTTATGGTCACACTGAAGGCCTCTGAATAGGCAAACTGCCGAATATAGATTAGACATTAGGTCATATGAATAAAGACTAGCAAATGCTTTTACTTCAGATTTGTACAGCATTGCCTTGTGCAATTGTATTGCAAAATTCAAGTAAAAGCATTTACTAGTCTTTATTCAGTGACCCATTATCTCATCCCCAGAGGTCCGTATGCACCAAACGAAGCTTATCTTGAACTCAGGTTGAGCCACAACTTTTCAATTGTTCAGGTTTGCCAGGGCATGATGTGACAATGGAAAAGTTGTGGCTCAACCTGAGTTCAAGATAATCTTCGTTTGGTGCATACGGCCCCCATTTTGCCTAATGTTCATCAGGCAATGCCTTAAGGCCTGTCTACACGATCATACATCTGTTCAAAACATCATCATACATTTGTATGATGATGTCCAAGCTTGTGTGTCGATTTCTGTCTTGTGACAATGCTGCTAAAATTTTGAACATCATCATACATTGTTCAAAACAGCATCATACACTTGCATGATGATGTTCAAGTTTGTTGTGGATTTCGATCTACAGTCCAACAACATTCATGGACTTTGTATGATGAAGTATGATGGAGAAAGGATAATGTTGGATGCTCTTCAAGTTTGTTGGGAAAACCGTCCACACGATCATACATTTGTCCCTGAACATCATCACACATTTTTGGGGGGATGTTTTGCATTGGCAAGATGAAACATGCAGCTAAAAATTTGAACATCATCAAACATGTTCAGGTTTGTTGGGAAAACAGTCCACACGATCATACATTTTGTCCTGAACATCATCACACAAATTTGAACATCATCATACAAGTTGGTTGCTGTTCAAGTTTGTTGGGAAAACAGCCTACACAATCAAATATCTGTCCATGAACATCATCATACAAATGTATGATGATGTTTTGAACAAATGTATGATCGTGTAGACAGGCCTTTAGGCAGATCGCCTGATGTAAAGATTGGGCGAAATGCCCAATAGGCATTGCCTAAGAAACAAGGCAAATATGCCTAACATGATGATAGACATTCTGGGGATGAGAAAAGCCTAACCTATTATTAGGCAGCTTCCCTATGCAAAGGCTTTCAGTGTAGGGAACATTAATCGCTGATCGTCGCCTAGGTCCATCCTCCCACAGCAGGAGTTTTTACCTGGCTTCTCTTCATCCACTCAGTGTGTGCCAGTGTACATGTATGAAGACAAGCGAGACCAAAGCCCTGCTGTGGGAGGATGCCTAAGCCCCTCTCAGCAGAATCCCATTTCTGCCTAATCATTGATACAATAACGGATACAAGGCGTCAATGATAATGAAATTAACCTTTCCTTTCTCCAGGATGCAAGACTGCCTAATTACATGTACCTCGAGCTCAGAGGGAATATTGTCATTTCCGAGCCGTTTACTCGAGAGGTCTTATTGCCTTGATACGACTTGCGTACCAATAAAACAAGAGTAAATGTAAGTTCGAACATGTGTAAGTCAATACACAAGTACACAATAATCTTTTTTTCTTCGTTGATGAGATATAGTTACAGCTGCGTTATCCGACTCTTTGAGAATGATCTTCATTCTTATGGATGAGGCGAACATAGGATAAGCAGTCCAAGTAGCTGACCTAATCATTCGAAGCTTTGATGTTGGTCATACGTATAATACGTTGAAAAAAGTGCACTGCATTGTCGGCAACACCGGAGACAGAGATGCCAAAAAAGGCATAGAAACGTTAAAATAGCCTGTAGTCGAACACCAATTGTTCTCTTCAAACACTCTAGTACATGTATACGGCATCTCACAGTTCACGTCAAAAGTGATTGTTTTGCAAAAGGCAACCTACACTATGTACATGTTATGTATTGTAATGGGTACATAAAAGTAAAAGCCATCTATTTGCATGTACATGTACTCCTTTGGAGTGCAAAAATTTAATTGGCTAATGCTCTCCACACTGTGTCTTCAATTTTGTTCTTATGAAATGTTGCACCTTTATCTCAATAATTTGAGCATTTATCAAAAGCTTCCTAAATGAAATGGTCCATGGACCATGTGCTCACCCGTTTGAACATAATAGTGTAATGACAGAGAGAGGTGCATGTCACTTGTCAGTTATGAGTAGTAAGTCATTTGAAGGATGTTCCCAGGTGACTCATGATCTGCAATTTGAGGAGGATGACTGCATCCGCTGAACATCGGATCTCAAGGGGTGTGAAAAAGTTTGTCACTTGAGCAACTGATGGCTCAGAGGTCAAATTCAGGATCGTTTGATTTTGTTGAAAACAACTAGTTAGCTTAATAACCAACAAAGTTCAACATGTAGCAATAGCATGACTTTCACTCAGTGCAACAAGTGTAGCCAAGAAACTACTAAAAAAGTGTATACTGTGGGTGACCAGGATCTGTTAGGCAAGGAACGAAATATACCCAGGAGAAAAGCAACTAGTTAGCCAAAAACTCACCATAACCAAGAGAAAAGCAAGTAGTTGGCCAAGAAACCTACCATACCCAGGAGAAAAGCAACTCGTTGGGCAAGAAACCTACAATACCCAGGAGAAAAGCAACTCGTTGGGCAAGAAACCTACCATACCCAGCAAATACCATGGGTGACATTGAAGACAATCAGTTCGGCAGTAAACCATGGTTTACCAAGAAGACAACAAGTTCGGCAAGAAACCTATCATTCTCTTGGGTTGGAAGGAAAGCAACAAACTTCAAAGAAACAAGCCATACCTCACTCTTTTAGCAGAGAACCAGTAAGCCAAGAAACAACTATAAGCAGCATAAGGCGGATTGATGTGAAAACAACCAGTAGGCAAGAAACCAGCCATTCCTAATGACCTGTTTGTGAACGAACCTAACTGATCCATCATTGAAACCAGCCAAGTATGAACTTAGGAAAACCGAGACACCAGCCTTTCTGAGAATAGAGAGTGATCGATTCAAAATGTCCCCAAGAAAATTTGTCATATAGGGTGAAGCAGCATATCGATCAGGCGTTTGAGACAAGCTGACAAAACCCTTTGCATATCTTAAACTATGCCATAAACCCCTTCTTCTGACGAAGATTTCGCGAGTGTGTGATTACACTGCATGTGTTGGACTGGATTCCCGTTAGCTCCTCAGCGATTGGCTGCGAGGAAATCCCGGTAATTTTCATATATCGCTGAACGATCTGTCGCCAGGTGATCGAAGAACGAGTCACACACGGCACTGTACGCAAGGGCCCTAGCGACACATTCTTAGAACTCTGTCGTTTAATCGCTCTCTTAAACATCAAGATAATCATGAGACCAGATATGGTACGTAGATTCATAAAACCATTGTTTTGTGCACAGCCGTCGTGAATGTCCGTTCATTAAATGATTTCCCGAGTGTCTCCATGTGTAGAAATGATTTTCTCGATTCTCCATTCGTCATTGATCTTAGCAATTGGGAGTTCGCTCGTGAGTTGTGCAGTGCGGGGGATTTCTGGCGAGAGTGTGGCATTTAGGAGTCCTTATTGATAACAGATTCAACGGATCTATACATTGTGATATACAAGTAGGTGATTTATCACTCGGAGAGGCTCTCACCGTATTTCTGCGTAGAGTAGAGACTAGCCGTTATAGCTGATGCATTTTTCGGTAAGATGTTCTTGTAACTAATTGCTCTTATTTTCTTCTCCATAGATTTTCGCAGATGTTGACAGCTAATAGATGTTTTCCCATATTGATGTGTTTCTAGCATGCATTTTCTTGGCTTTGGCCACGTTTATGGAGAGATCTAATGGGGAAGGGTGTCTTGTCAAGTCCACTTGGACAAGTTATCAGATAGCTAACGCAATAGTATCGTTTTTCTCCTTCTCATTACGTTCCTGGTATATTGATCTTATTTGTGGCTTATGTTGTCTTCAATTTGCATTTTGCTTGCTTGGGCACAGGTGGAGTGGGGAATAAATTGCAGGAATTTTGCCTTTCTAGCTTTTGACAATCATTTCAACATCATTCTTTCTAAATGTACATTTTCTCCTTACAATTCTTATCTTTATAATGCATGCTGTTTGACACATCTTATGGTTTAAGTTAGAATCGGGAGTAACACTACGATTCCATTGATCACCACGGTAAACTCACTTCTCCTTTTGAACATCAGCGTCAGTTTACCATTTTCTTCCATTCCTCAAATAGAGTTAATAATTTCATACAATAAAAACAGCACCTGCTGTTGTGATACATTTCACTACAAAATTGATCATCATTGTTCTGCTTGCACTTGGACCCAGCTTCAATTGATTGAGTCCGTCAGGCCACTTGCCTTATCTAGTATCTGGAACAGTCAAATCTCTTCTCCTACAAAACACCACTGGGAATCCTTTCGCAGATGTTAGCAGCCTTCTTCAAGCCCTGTCGCCTGACTTACCAAGAAAAAGACGTCAAATTTTTATTTTGAAATGGCAGTGTCGGATCATTTTACTATTGATTAGCGTTACACTTGGAATCAGACACTCAAATCCAAATCCACACGACATTTCGAAGGCAGCTTCCACAATATGTATCTTTCAGTCTTTCCAATATCGCCATGGTAATCGATAAAGTCACTTTACGTTTTATTTGTTAGATTTTAATTCGGTTAAGATATTCGATTGGTGTCGTTTACCCTTATCGATTGGGCTCCGTGGTTATTGGGGTCAGGCAAGGTCACTGTACCAGGAGAACTTGCCGCTGTAGGAGTGTCAAGATGCCCTCTGGCAGGCAGTGACTCAAATCCATTTGCATGGAACATTGTCAGAATGTAAAAAAGGATCTAATCTGTCTTCTGCACTCTTCTTCAATTCTGCATCAGAAGAGCCCTCTTCTCCACCACAGGGGACTTCAAAAC
This sequence comes from Notospermus geniculatus, assembly GCA_002633025.1. Lineage (NCBI taxonomy): Eukaryota > Metazoa > Nemertea > Pilidiophora > Heteronemertea > Lineidae > Notospermus > Notospermus geniculatus. The sequence continues at coordinate 38,382 of NMRB01002953.1, forward strand.
CACTACCACAACTTTTCATGGAGAGCATCCCTCTCCCCCGACATGTGTGACCCCAAAACCTTTACTCCAAGTTTTCATGAAGAATAGCCCTCAAAACCTTGCCCTCAGTTTTCGGGAAGAACTGCCCTCTTTCCCAGCACATGTGACATTAAACCTCATCTGAATCTAGAGCAGTACTAGTATTCATCACATCATATTTGACCACAAAACCTTTTTCACAAACTTTCATGTGAACAGCTCTTTCCCACAAAATGTGATGGCAAAACCTTGGCCTGCGATTGTACACAACCACCCTTCTCCCAACCATGATGTGACCTTAAAAACCATTACACACTCTGACAGAAGACAATAACCTTTATCCTTGGAGATTGTACGTAATTAACCTGATCAGTGGTTCCTCAAAGAGAGTATCTGACATGTGCATGCTGCCTTAAAACTTGCACGAAGAACAAATCCTCACCCGTATCCTCGGTTATCAGGCAGCTGCTTCCCCTTCTAAGGCGCACTAATGGGCTGGATGGGTCTGTTTCCTTGGTTGCTAATTCTCATCAAATCAGCTCATCCACTATGGTAATCTTGAGAACGGGTATCCACCAATCACTGCTGCCACAGAGTGTTATGAAATTACCCTGGTTGCCAGACTCTTGAGATGAACTTAGTGTACATTACATCGGCTGTGCCATTTTGGGATTTCAGCAGCTGAATAGTTCCAAGTAAGATAGATTTGTGGACTTTCTGGCCATCTGGGTTTTTTTTCGCTTCGTTCCATGAGCAAGATATTTTTCGTGTCTGTCTGAATGGTCACCTTGTTGCTTCCTTCCCCTGGCCGTCTGGGATTTGGTCATCTTCACAGCAGACATGGTGTATAAAAGACTTACCAGTCAGGGTACATGAGGTTGCCATTCTCTGATGGCACGGTGACTCCTGTACCTCTCTCGACGATGATAGAGAAGAACCCAAACCCAACCTTCCAGCAGCATTCATCATCTGTTCAAAAGGGAATAGCCACCGTCGGCACTAAAAAGGAACCCGTGTGAAAAGCATTGAGACAGCTTTTGTGGCAGCAATGATTGCTACGAGAAATCTGCTACCATTACCAGAATGGCTCATAAAAGTGTAGATGACTGAAGTCATCGGCAGCCGCGAAAATTGTTGCAATTACAAGATTAAAATCGTCTTTAATTTGCCTGTGGCATTTGTAAAACGATACCCAGAAATGTCAACCTGCTTGAAAAAATTAGTGTTTCGAAAAGTAGCGGTTGTCATTATAGAATTTTTACCGCTCATCTTTCATTCATGTCTTGGTTATGAGAGTTTTATTCAAAGTGGTGTTTTTTTCTCGGTGCCAGAATCGGCAGCTTGTTATTACGCATGGTGTCTAATTAGAATAATTTTAAAGCGAGCGATCTTGGAATTCCTGCGCCGGCAGTGATTTGATTGTGCCTGATCACACCTGTTCTTGGCTTTTTTCTTGCTCACTAGACTCTGACAAGATGGGAGCTTGTAATCTGGAGGCTGTGAGGTGTCGCGCTGATTGCATGATGACACTCAAAATAGAATATCATGTTCGCTTCGCCGGTGAAGCGGATTAACCCCAGAGGAGATCTGTACATACGAGGTGGTGATGGCATTTGTATGTCTGCGTTTGAAGCATCTTCTTGCCGAGATAGTGACACTGACACCTGTTGAGGTTCCAAGCTTGATATATATTGGTTGAACCTCAGAGTGCAGGGATCAACTTCCCCAATGGGAGCTTTACTTCTCTCCAACATCACCCTTTGTTGTGTTGCTGCATCGTTGATCTTTTCTGTTCTTACTTCCCCAACCGAAAATTGGACAGAGATGGTTATCCTCTGTTTCTTGCATGTGACAATAACTGCTTCGGTGCTTAATCGGCTATGTTGTGAAATGTGTGTGGAAAAGCATGTTGATTTCATGTGTAAGAAAAGAATGTGCCCTGCTGGTAGAGCGGTGTCATTGCATCAAAGCTACAGCACAGAGATGCACATCCAGAGGATTTCATGCGTAGAATGTCCCTCACGCAATCACGGATGCAATCGATTGACTTTACCATCCACGAGTCCTCATCTACCATTCACAGCTTTTACTAAGTGGTTTTACTTTCATTTCATTTAAGGAAGATTTCAATGCTTTTACAAACTTCACCAAATACTTTCCCTTTTTATCTAATCCATTTGCCTGAGAGTGTTTCCATAGTGATCCTTTCTTTATTGTTTCTTGGAAGTTGAAGGCATTGAAAACAGCTTTACCTGCATGTGATTTGTCCTCCCATTATGACGTGGATGGTGTTCCTGGCTTGGAGCTACTCAGCACGCTTGTACGAACCTTATGCACCATTAGTTCCCCATATTGGCTCTCATCCACCCCTCAGGGTTGTGTCACAGTCTTCTTCTCTATCTTATATGGAGCTAATACTTAACAAGCCTTGTTGTTGACTTACCTATACACATTGAAAATCAAGAGTTTGTTATCTGTCACCATGGCTTCAGATGAAAGGACTTGATGTCTTAGGCCTGTTTTCTTCAAAACAGTGAGAGCAGTTTCATGGGATTGGAAAAAATCAACCTTGTTCATCTTCTTTCAACCAAGAGAATGATCGCTTTCTCAATTCCTTGGAAAACCTCTGTTGAATCCTTTCCTTTTTAAAGGCATTGATCCTGCTTGAACAGGAAAAGTTCTCCCTTGACTGTTTAAACCGCACAATATAGCTGGTGAACGTCACTACAACTCGTCCTTTTATCCTCTAATGTCAGCCCCAGATGTCCTAGTCGAGTTACACTCTCCGAAATGGAAAAAAACTGATGGATTAAAAACTTGATGATGACAAGAGGACTTAGTGCAAGGTGCATTGAAGGGAGGGATGGGTTTATGGCACGGCTCAATTCGAATGGACAGATCACTCAAAATGGAAAGAAACCAAGGAATTGAGTTCACATAATGATTGTGACGTGTGAAGGTGATTTTCCTGGAGTGTGATCAAGCTAATCCAACACCTGATAGATCTGCCCGAGAGGGCTCTCGCTGGAGTACCCTTTATTTGGGCACATTCCTTCATCAGTCCTTCCTCTATGTTCACAGTTTGGAGACAAAAACTGCCATCAACTCTAAGAGTAAAAAAATTGCCATCCCCAGCTCAAAAAGGGTGAATTTGCTCTCAATAGATCGTTTAACTCCACTACCAAATGTCATTGTGTGAATTTTCGTGCTAGGTAGAGTTAGGAAGTACATTAACTGACAACCAATCAAGGTAATATCTCCAAGGCCAGACTCCGTTTAAATTGATGAGATTCGATTGATGACCGATCAGCGTAATGACAGTCTCTGCTTCTTGGCATTATTGACGACGCGGCATACAGTTCAGGTGTTTTCTTAAATGAAGTCGAAATGGAATAATCGAGTTAACTTTATTACCATCAAGGACTGCTTGCTTGTATTGGTGGGGTTTTCTGCATGTGTCAAGAGGAATACCGGTGTGTGTTTGATGAGGCCGCATCAGGTTGCCACGACGTGAAAACTGAGAGTGTTCGTGGAATTCGATATTGTGGGATGCGCAACCTTATCTCTAGTCTTCAAGCTTATCAACACTGAACGGCTATGGTTGGGCTTCTGTTCGTGGTGGCGGAAGGTAGACGTTCTCACTTGAGATGGAGAAGCGATGACACCACCAGGTCATCAAACCTTGGTTTCTTTGCTGGTGTTGAGCTGCTCAAATATCATATCCTCCCATCACATAGTTTGTTACCTGTATCACCAAGAGGATATGTCCCCCAGACAACTGCCCTGACACACGATCTTCTGCTTCTTATCGACCGCAGTTGGAAATGTTCGATGAGACGGTGAACTATCTTTTCAAAATGTCAAGACTATGAATATTGATTCTCGAACCTGCATGGTTTTTGTCAGATTTCTGTTTTATGAAAGTCATAAGAGTCAATGGGTCGTATTTTAGAACGTTCCTTAACGTTAAAGGTCGACCTTAAGTCTATTGTAAAACCATCCAGAACAATAGATTTAAGGTGGACCTTAATGTTAAGGAACGTTCTAAAATATGGCCCCATGTTGTGTTCGAAATGTGGTATGTTATTATGGTGTAGGTTCGGGCAGTATCCCTTCTGCATGATTTGTTTCTGAAGTTTTTTTCTCATCTGGAAATGACTGCCTTTGGAGGCAGACCTGGTAAACATGTCGTCCTGAATTTCTCCTGTCAATATTCGGAACTTTTTTCAAACAGAATTCCTTCTTTAACTCGGAAACAAATTCCGCTCGGTCGGATTTCTCAACGAATGGTTCATGTCACATTGTGATTGGTTAATCTAATAACGCTGTATGCGTTCAGGATTAGCCATGTTTGGTTGGCGTTCCAAAAGTGTCCTGAAATTTGCTATTTCAATTGAGCGAGATATTTTCTAGACTCATAGATAACCACTTGCAAAGCAACGATCATCAAATGACTTGATGATACTTAAAAGCTTAAATTTCTCAGTGAGGATAATGATGTGATTTGCAACTCATATGCCAATACTCTGTTCGCTTTACAGCAGTAAAAGGACCATCTTGGATGAGAGCCAATTAGACAAGGGCAGACTCTGCTGTTGTATCTCTCACGGCATTCCTCCTTAACGAAGCTTTACATAATTGAAAAGGAATGTACAATCTGTGTTATTGGAATAAAAGTTGAATGAATTGCATGTCACCGGTGAAAACTGGAGGTTGCGGTATCCGTTGAGATGCATGCAACGGCATGGAATGTGAACGCTTACTGCTGACAGCGGGCTTACGGGTGATTTATCATTTGATAAATCGCGGGTTAGAATGGGGGGAACTGATTAACGTTGAAAAGAATGCCATTGCATGTAACTGGCAGGGACAGGCTGAAAAACACGTTCGAAGATTGCTGAGTGACTGGAAACGACATTTTTGTGGAAAAATACAACATTGGGGTAGTTTAATGAGTTATTTTATTGATGGATGAAGGTTGTTAAGCGTTGATTGGTCACACGGTAGATAACATTGTGCTGACTATCACCAATCACACGAACCAAGTGAGAACTTGAAGGAGGTGATCCCAGTGCTTCAGGCTAGTGAAATGACCTTCCCTCCGTCATTGCCACCAAATCATAACTATTAAATTCTAGCCGTGTTGCTCAGACCCCTGCGATGCAGCAACGGTGTAGTCTTGATAAAAACACAGGAGATGATGTTGGCATATTAGCCCTGCGGTATGCTGCCGATGGGAGCAAGCGGCCGCAACATTAATCTTGTATTGATTGGTTCTGCTGATGGGTTGATAAGGGGCAGGTCGATCAATGGCGTATGCACGAAGACAGAATGAGTTACATCGTATCAGGTGCCGGGATGACGTGGCTCGCCATGGGTCCAGTGTGGACATAACGGGACAGGTGCGTCTCTGCCAATATTGTGGCCATTCTCCTCAGTGCTGCTTGCCTACTGTTGCAGCCTTTTGCAAATAATGAACCTTGTTCCAAAAAGAAGACACTGTCATAACTGTAGGCAGTGCAAACCATTGTTTCTGGCTGAATTAGTCATCTTGTTGCAGCCAGCGAACTTGCCCTCGACATCATTCGTTGCAGCCAGAGTTTCTAAAACCGCCCATTCCTCCACTGATGGTGAGTAACCATCCTATTCCAGTCATTTTCAATTACAAGATGCCGCAAGCCTGGCCTGGTTAGTTCCTGACAAAGATAACATGTCAGTCAACATATTAAGACAATAGCCGATGACATGTCGAGGTCCACAGATCAAAGGAGGTCTCAGATAGCCAGCTGGAATAATAAAAGAATGATCAGAATATACAATGTCGTGACTGCTGGTGGACAAGTCTTTCGCCCTTTATGATGGGGGCGGTCAGCAAGATCAAAGTGATACGCTTTAGTGGTTTGTCACTTTCATTCTGATGGATGGCACGGCCTGTTATGGAAAACACAACGGTTGAAGAAGGGAAGGACTCCTTTCTCTGTTGAACCTCATCGTAGATGTTGGATGCATTTATTATCTATTGGAAGGCACTGCAGTCTGGCGGCATGACGGAGGACATCATTTCGTGACTGTTTCCATTCTGTGCATGTACTGCTCTGCCTGATCAACAGTTTGAAATTGCATGGAACTGTATAGCTTGCTATACTTTTAGCTTCTGCTAGTAATTCTCTGACATTTCCACTTCCATTTCATGCGTGGCTGCTACAAGGTGCCGTGCCGCTTTTGTGGTAAAAAAATGCTGAAGCCATCATCGGAATGAGATGAGACTGGTGACATGAGACACTCGTAAAAATCGGATGCATAAAATTGATATTTCCTTCCTAACGTGTCCCATGTTAGGAATTTTTACAGATGCACCATTTATTGACCATGGAGTAGATGGTTGCAGCATCGAGTTTTTAAAACGGTGTCCGATAATGGATATGAGCAGATGATTGATCTGGTTCTGAGAGCTTGCGGCGGCCAAGCCACGGTAGAAAAATTGCTGGCTGATGTGGATTCTGTGTTGTTTGGAGTGAGGTCTCAAGGGGTTGGCAACTACCGTATGGCCAGAACAACTTCCTTCGCCAGCAATTTTGTCCCTAACTTCTCCATTCCACGAATCTGCTTGCGTGATGGACGGATTTGCCTGAAAAGTTTGCGTCCATGAATTGTACCAGCCGTCTCCAACTCAATCAACCATCGTCATCCTATTTGCCTAACAGGATTTGCGGGTACGATAGATTTATAGATTTTGTATTGAACCCGAAATCTCTGGTCAGAAACCATGCAGATAAGTCTGAGTCACTTCGTCACTCACACTGTACATCAGCTTTTGATGGAAGACAAATTTAAGTCTTATTACGACAGACTGACACTGACTTGTCCAGCTGTTTCGCACTCAGTGCCTAACACTGTGTGATCCAGAAAGCCAGCAGCTAGTGGACAGAAGACAACTTCCTCTGCTTCTCGAAAGGGAGTACTGGTATTTTGTATCAGACTTTCCTTGGGTATGATCCTTATGCCGACAGGGTAAGGAGCATTAGCCTAGTGGTTATCACGTCTGCTTAGCAAGTGGCAGGTGCCAGGTTCGAATACCAGGCCATAGGGGATTAATCATCCCTGGCTCTTTAGCCCATCACGTGGGACAGTAAGCTGTGGTGCCTTATACCTTGTGCCTTTGCAAGGGTAAGTGAGGAACATGTGAGGCTTGAGGTGGCCTCTTCCATACTTACATGTACCAGGGCTAAAATGATATGGCTTCTGCCTGACGGAAGAATCTGATACAATACAATCCTTAGCCAGACATCTAGTGCACACCTGATTCCTCCCAGCTGGTTTTGACCCTTGTGAGGTAAAATCCAATCTGCAGCAGGAAATCAAGCCAGACAAGCCCTGGTCCTACCTAGGGGTGGATGAGGCATCATTAGAAAGTATGGATTCTTTGCCAAGATACCGAGGCTGAAGTGACAGACTAATAATATGGGTCTGGGGACTTGGCATGCCGGCCAGAAATAGCAATGGTGTAATGGAATTTCTGGACGAGACAGTGAAAGTGATGGAGTTCTTTGGTGTATAATCAGGTAAAGGGAACGAAATCTCCCAGTGTCTTTGGAAGAACGGATGAATGTGCTAGCATAGGACTTGGAGTGCCAAAGAATTGAATGACCAGGGCACAGTGGTGTCAAATCAAAGGTACTATGGTGTGGTTCCTGCAGACGTCTTTATTCTTCTCCAAGATGACACAACATCATCCTGCAACAAAGATACCTCGACCTTTACCTCTGATGCTGACGTCTCCTGCTGAGCCTCGAGCTATGGCCCTTTCGTTCAACTTCTGATAAAAATACCTCCACTTTCACCGCAGATGGACAATGATTCCGGCATCGGTTGTCATTTCTTTGATGTACCAGCGACACACCCGCTAATGTGATCTGTCATAGCGTTCTGAAAAATGGAATCATTTTTCACAATTTCGCTCGGCTGCTGTCAATATCGCCATGCGATATTCTCCAAGTCCGTCACTTAGATTTATTGTCGTCGATATTGGCGCTTGAAGGGATTCAGATGATCTGGTGGAGAAAAAGAGGTGATAGCTTCCCACATACATAATGCCAAAAATAGATAAAGACCAAAAATATACCACTCTGAAACAGCCCAGCCCAAGGGTTTTAGTTATTTTTTTAAATAATAGATGGCGCATGCTCAAAAAAGTTGCAAAAATCTAAAATCTTTTGGCACCAAAATATAGGCAGGGGCACAAGGAATACTAATCACAACTTTGTTTGCAAATCCATGCATTCCCTAATGAGTAATTAGCAATTAAAGGGTCCTGCGCCACCTATATTTAAAAAAATTAACTCAACGTGCTGGTCCATGCCAGTCTGAGGTATAGTCATCTATTTAAAGATTGATATCTCTGAAACTAGTAGATGGATTTGATTGAATTTTATACTGCTTGTAGCCAGTGTCTAATTCTTTGACTTGGTGCAGTAACTTTCAGATCTTCCAAGTTTTTAGGGAGACAGCTGCCAATTTTACGTTTTTCAACGTTGAGAGTGGTACATTTTTGGTCTTTATCTATTTTTGATAATGCTAAAGATCAGATGGAAATGGCTCTTCAGGACTTCTGGTCAAGGAGAGGTCACATTGGTGTGCGGACGAGTTCTTGGAAGCTTTGCCGGTGACTGATGGTGGCACCATCAGTTGGTTTTGCCTTTGTAGTTTGGTTGTATTCTGTTTTATTGGATTTTTCAATGAAGGCCGGAGCCAAAGCATTACTGGCCCCTGGTGGTTAGTGAGGAAGAGGCCATCTCAAGCTATTTGTGTTCCTCACTTGGACGTGCTTTCACTTGTTGCCCTTGCAAAGGCACAAGGAACAAGGCACCATGGCTGACTGTCCCTTGCAACGTTTGACGTTTCCAGCAAGTCTCTTGTGAAGTCCAGCGATAAGGCTTCATCTTAGTGAAAAAGCAGCATCCATTTGCTGAAATGAACATTGCTCAGTAAACCAGTCATTGATGATAGGTATTCCCTCATGAATAGGTACCTTATGANACAGTTGATTGGGACATGCGGTGGGAATTTCAGCTAGCTAGGCCCGTGAACATATCTCACAAGTGAGTGCCATTTTCTAAAATGACCTGTTCAAAAACTGCAATGCCGGGCCAACCAAATCTCATTGGCTCAAGGCAAACAATTTAAAACATGCAAGGCATTTTCATATTTTAGCGATGCAATGGATATTTAGGCCTACCCACTTGAGGTCATAAAAGTTTCATCCTTATTCTAAAAACAACTTTGACATGACGAAAGGATCAGAAAGAATCGTCAAAACGGTGACAATTAACCTACCTGCAAACAACTTCGCCATGTTCGAAACAGAACGTGACTGAAAATACGTGAAAGAATCGAAACTGATGAATAAGGGAATGCGCATATGCCGAATGCAAAGTTATAACTATGAAGCTTCTAAGGGCGCGGGCTTGTTTATGCGAAAATTAACATGCAGGTATTGATGTAACAAACAGTAGTTGATTATCAATCGATCAGCCCATCCCGTCTAAACCCAACTTCACTTCACAATAGAAAACTCAGAACACCAAATATTGGGCTTCTATTTCTGTTTACCGTTTGTCGGGAATGTCATTCAGAACTGAATTCTCAACTTGGAAATTAATTGATCCAGCTGTGATTAACCTGAGGACAACGGAAACATGAAAAAAATGAGATTTTTTTAATTATTCAGATTACAACTACCACCAACGTGAATTGTCTCAGGAATTTATAGATGACATGGATCATTACTACAATTTCCGTTGTATAACAAGATGATTTCCGCAGTGGATGATGAAAAGCTTTCAACAAACAGCCAACACACATGGCAGGAAGAATTCACACGCTGGTTCAATTCAATTCAATTCATTTGCTCAACAATAAAAAATTGCTGAGAGCACAAGAATCAACAAAGTACACCAATGCTTTGCAAGATGGAGGTACAGAATTTAACATTATGACAAGTGGAGTTAATCAACCGATTTCTATTAAAAAATGCTTTTGACAGGAAGGTATGGTTGGTTAAACCTAGCGTCCACTAGGGCGCGGACAAGACGCGGAACACAAATTTAGCAATTCCGCATTCATTCCGCAACCTCTTCCGCATATTCTTGAAAGATTCCGTTCACTGTCTTTATCATTCCTAAGCAGTTCCCGGCATTTCCGCACGTTCGGGAGAGGGCGAAATTTCC
>NMRB01002953.1:51590-81941 GCA_002633025.1 Notospermus geniculatus
TCCGATTCGTCTGTGACGTCATCAAACGATTTTCGACATTTCTTCATGAATTTATATGGAATGATGATGAGTAAGCCGGACACGAATATGGTGGCGCCACCTAGGTAGAAGGACGATGAATACCGTTGTGTTTTTTCAAAAAGGTAGCCTGAAAAATATAAGTACAGGTGTGATAGGAAAAAATGTCCACAGACACAGTCCGTCGCATGGGACAATAGAGGTTCTTCACTGACGTCACAACGGTCACGTGACTGCAAAGAATCGGCCACCATGTTGGCCGTCAAATAGCCAGCGACGATGTCAAAACTGTCACGTCAGTGACAATTTGACGTCACTTTATTTCTTTTTCTAACATATGAACACGCGATAATTCAGTACATTTAAAAACACACAGATATTCACTTGCAAATTACAGTAAAAAGACGAGATCAATATCAAAGTCGAATTGATGGCTGTCGATCGCCGGTGGCTTCGGGGATGGTATGGCTTTATTAGAGAGTTTTCGCAAAGCCCCCGAAACGCCAACGCGAACGTCTATCCTATTGTTCGCTGCTCTCTTGTGGAATCGAACAATGGGATTGGCGTTCGCGTTGGCGTTTCGGGGGCTTTGCGAAAACTCCCTAATATTACGGCCTCGGCCCCGACGTGAAAATCAAATACAAATACGAATGTCCCAGGAAAAAATTAATGTCCTGGGTTGAAACTTGACGCCACCTCCGGTGCTGTTTCGCTGTGTCCACTGGGATAATTTTGGTGACATTTTGTTGGTACACCCTTCTACAGTACACAACAGGGTGCCACACATAGTCGAGGACGTTCAGTGTAAGCTTGGTTCTCGGAGGACCTCGGGTTAAGAAGGACAGACGTTTCCTTGACGTTAGTTTTTCACGTTTCTGATCGGAACCTCGCTATTGCTGTCGATTCAAACAACCATACTGGCGTCCATGGGCGCCTAGCTTTAGCTTTTATGCCGAGGAGCCACGGTGGTTTATGCCGAGGAGCCACGGTGGTGTAGTGGTTCGGGCCTCCGACTAGCGGTGAGAGGGTCCCGGGTTCGAATCCCACTGGGCGTGAGACTTTGGGCAAGTCTCTTTGCCTCACTGGCCTCTCCACCCAGGTGTATAAATGGATACCGGTCGGAAATGCTCGGATTGTAGCGCTGAATGAGCAGCTCATCTGAGTTCTACTGAAAGGTTTCAGGATAGACTAGGGTTAAAGTGTAAAGTCGGATGACACCGCTACCGTTTTGATAATTCATACTTTGAAATTTATCTTTCATTGCCACTTCGTAGATACGAAGTGGAAATTTAAAAATTCTAAATGCACCATAACTCTTTCGGTGTTACGTGATATGCTAAAAGACGCACTGGCGACAGGGCCATCTGTGGTACCAACCATCTCCAGAAAAACATTAGGTCCTGGAAATTAAATTGCATTTCGTATTTCGTACTTCGTGTTTCGTCAGATTTGCGAAACCTCACTCTTGTTGTTCGTCGTACTGCGTTACCAGATTCGTACGGATTTTAAAAAGCCTTATTGCTTCCTAAATAGAAGAAACTTCTGTGCTGGATTTCGAGATTTACGTTGCGTGCAAAGAAGCCGTCGCTGGCTGACAATGACCGTTTAATGCTAATGTCCTCTACTTCATTTGGTATAATTAGGGGGGTACCATTTAAGTTGCCTTTGGCTCATAATGATAAAACGATTTTTCGAGAAGCTTTACGGCGCATCGTCACAACTGACGACCTCTCAATTAGCGGGAGTTGTTTATCGTGTCTAAAACAGTTTTGCATTTTCAGCAACTATGCCGTCGGTGTCGGTGTACACAGTGAAGTGGTTTGTAATTGGCGCAGTGTAGTGCTTCGTGCTTGTTTCCAAGTCGTCTCTCATTTGATTCAATGTCAGGTCAATACTTCGTCGATACCAAAACGACCAAGGGTATCCAACAGAAAGCACAAAAAACGACACACAAAATGATAGAAAACATAAGTCGTCTCCGAATTTTGCAAATTTTCGACACCAACCGGGGATCGAAAATTTGCAAAATTCGGAGACGACTTATGTTTTCTATCAGAAACGACCGAGGGAGCGCAGAATGAGCTGCCACTTGAGTTTTTAGGGAGGCTAAAGTAATGAAAAGCGCTTTGACACTGTTTTCTCAGTAAAAAAGCGCTTCTGCTCATAAATGATTCAAGTCTTGCCTCACTGACCATCGTCTAGGAAACAGTATTTCTTTCCTTTCGCTCCGCTAGGGCCGAAGGGATGGAGGGTGGAACTAATGCTTGCCAATGCCGGATTTATGAACAAGGTCCCGAAATACCCCCTCCCNCATCTTTCAGCACAACTTTCAAAATATCAGGCAAAGTGACGCCAATAGCGTTGCTTCCACGGCTTTCTTTCGTCGGTGTACAGCGAGAACGGCGAACCGCCGTCTCGTTACGGCTTGATCGTTCTGGCGTAGGCATTCGAGTTAATTTGCCGTAGGAAGACAAGATTACTTTCTCCATTACTGAAATGAATAGACGAACCGAAAATCGATCATCTACCTGCATGGATATAGGAGATAATCCACTTTTATTGGTAATTGAATGTGACGTCACAGAATGGCTGAAAGGTCGACCTCGTTGGTATACATGTTGCCCGCAGCGCACACAGCAAGTTTTTCTTATTCGTTCAAGCATTTTTTTATTGCCGGCAATTTTCATGGCGCGGTGTTGCCGGTCCACTGCACGCGAGACAACTCGTCTCGTCAGCGCTGTTCAAGAAGTAGTTTTCCTTCCAAAAACCATTTGATCTTTGGCAAGTTTTATTCTAAACGTGACGTGTTTTGCTTCTTGCCGTTGCCGGCCATTGCACATTGGCAATAGTTGTCGGCACCAAAAAACTGCTTCTTAGCAGCCAGAAAACTTGTCATTTATGCTGCAGGCTTATGTGCCGATTTAGGAGCATATTGTGGAAGTGTCCGTGAACGTTTCGACTGTAATGCCAGCAGCACACCAGGCGATATCGCAAGCGATCTAATCGCCACCGATCTCCTCGCAGACTAGGAAATATCAGTTTTGGTATTGTTTGATACTGGGCGATCACCGCTGGGGGGATTCCACGCATCGCTGTCCAGCGCACAGCTGGCGTCAACAACCAATTTTGCACGGTTGCGATGAGATCGCTTACGACATCACCTAGTCTGCTGCCCGTTAAAGCGGTCCGAGTCTCAGAGGACGATAATAGGGAGTTTAAGAAATCAAACGATAAACGTTAACTTTACGACAATGTTATTTTTCATACTGCAAATTCACCAGATTATACATTGAATTTTCGGTACAAAAAATAATGTTGTCGTAAAGTTAACGTTTATCGTTTGATTTCTTAAACTCCCTAATATGCCTCTGGTAACGGGAAAGAGATCGTCCTTGTCGGTGCGGTTCCCGGAACGGCCTCGCAAAAGGTCTCTGTTACTGTCTAGGATATGGTACTTTCCTTTACGAAGCAAGCGTTAAACAGGCACCACCCGTTCCATCAAGTGTCGAACGAGCTACATTTTCGGACGAGGGCCAAATTGTGGCTTTTGCGTTTGGGGTAGCGTAGCTGAACGATTCCTTAAATTCTCTACTTACTGAACACGTCTAAGTCGTTATCGATAGACCCTGAATATGATTACTCACGGCCGCCAAAGCCTCGTAGCACACGTTGTACCCAAACCAATAAAACTTATACACTTTCACATTCAGCGTTACAGCTCACGTATGACTTAAAGATTACCAATCTGAGAATGCATTATCCCCGATATTGACTATTAGGTACCATTCCACATATATAACCTGGTGGAGTGGTTTCATAAAAACCCATTACAAAATGTCATTCGCGTATCATAACTCCGCCACAGCTTCACTATAGTAGATTTTTTCCCTGTACCAAACACCCTCCTTCGTCATCTGATAAGCGTCTTATGTTGTCGATGCATTGTAAATTTGTGTTAAAATTTTCCTGCGGGTTTTTTGTATAAGAAGCCGCATTTAAAAGCATCGTTCATTATCTTATTAACACAAGCCACACGTACATTGGTGGACAGAAATATTAGGGCACTTCCAAAATTCTAAGTCATTTTCCTCTTTTTCCTTCATTTTGTCTCTAACAACTAATTATTTTTCTTTTGACCAGGGGCCATATTCACGAAGGCTTCGCAACTTTGCGTGCATGCAGGTCTATTGTTTGGCTGCATATGCCCTATTGTTCACCGACTGCCTTACAATAGATCTGCATGCACAAAGTTGCGAAGGCTTCATGAATATGGCCCCAGAACATCTTTACCTTGGTAAGTGGGTTATATAATCCCATGAGGTTGTCTATGCCAAAGGTTATTGACATGGGGTTGCTGATATATGAATAACAAAGATAATTATGATGGGTGCCATTCAAACCTCTCAAATTCAAAGGCTAAAGCTATTGGAAGTGACAAGAATGGACGAAGCGCATCATGATTTTCTTTGTTATTCATATGCATGTATCAGCAACCCCATGTCAATAGTCTTTGGCATGGGTAATCTCATGGGGTAATGTAACCCACTTGCCAAGGTAAAAATGTTCTGATTACTAAGAAAAATAACCAGTGGTTAGAGACAAAAGAAGGAAAAAGAGGAAAATGATTTAGAATTTGAAGGTGTCCTAATATTTCTGTCCACCAGTGTACAGCCTCCAAGCCTCATCATGCATCGTGGTTGCACTGAGGCTTTTAAGCAGATTTATGACTGCAGAGATTCTTTTGTTCGACGATGTTATTAGCATAATCGAAGCTTTTCCATGTTCGATACGGATTCGTTCAATCTGTTGTTAGGAGTCGGGAGATGGTCGGAATGAAATGCAGAAACTTCAACGCTTTCTGTGAAGTTACATTTGCACACCTTTCCCTTGGCATCATGTTCTCAGGATTGATTGAAGTAAAGTAGAACTAACGTAGTAGGAATTGAAGTCCCTGGAACTGTGGTCCTGGGTCCATATTCATAAAACTACTTAAATCTACATGTAAGTGTGACACTTATCCTTTGTTCAACACAAAAGATAAGTATCACACTTAGACTTAAGTAGTTTTATAAATATGGAGCGTGTGCACTTGTCCGCAAGGTTTATAAGGTGCGCGTGTCTTGCATACGAGTAATGTCGTAATCACACACAGTTTTTAGCTCACCAGTGCGAGCTATTTCGTGGTGCTGCGTCCGTGTCGTCCTTTAGCAGGGCATGTTTCGTAACCGCTGGGGCTATTGACTTGAACGTTTGTACATTATATACCCCTAGGTACGATGACCTATGACACTAAGTTTCGGTCCGATTCGATTCTTGGCTTGGTCACTGGGTGGCCAAAATGGGACTTTAGCAATATCTCATGAAAAACAGCAGCTAGAATGTTGTATCTTAGTAGGAATTTGTATCCAGGCACACTATATAAATGCAGCAAATTTCAGCCGGATTGGACTTCAAATATGGCCGCCAGTCGTCCATCTTGAAAAATGTACTTGGTTCATATCATATGAACAAAACCATAAGGAATATTCTAACCTGGTATGATGTTTCCCTGGATGGACCATTTCATTTGTGAATTTCATATTTTAGCCCCTTTCGTAAAAAAACTCCTACCACACATCACGAAGCCCCCGTAAATCTACGGAGGAGAGCGTTACCTATTTGCGGGCAACCCACCGTTCACTATCAGCATGACAAAGGATTTGCGTACCCTTAAAGTTAAAGGGCTTGGTGAATAAGGTCCCTCTTCACTAAGTCCCCCTTCGACCTTTTTTAAGTCACTGATCGGCCAACTTAGGCACCGTTGTTTATGATCAATGAAGTGCATTTTTCATTGAAAAAAAAACAGCCTGGAAAAATTCGTTCAGAAAATAGAGTTTTCGCAAAGCCCCCCCCCCCCGAAACGCCGACGCGAACGTCTATCCCATCGTTCGCTGCTCTGTTCGTGGCATCAGAGTTAGACGCGAAAGGGAGCAGTCAGCAGCAATAGGTAACTTTGGAGGGGGGGATCGGTCCACAATTAAACGAGTCTCTTATCAAAACAAAAGCTATCCAAAAAGCCAGATATCCCTGCCCACACGGATAAAAGCCGCGACATCCTGAGACATAAACCTTACCTCACGTCGAAGCCATTACCACAGCAACGTCACGGAGGCAGAAAGAGTTGCAGCCGGTCGTGGCTTGTAGCAACATGATACTGATTTTCTCATGGGATTTGGCCAACATTGAATTCAATCAGACGGAAAAATTATATTGTCCCTTCAGCCACGCTGATTTAATCACTCACCGGGGTTTGGCGTGATCTGCATGCGGCACGATCGTATGAACGTCCCAGGGGAGAAATATTGAGGGATTCAACTGGCTGTCAAGCTCGACTGGTTCGTCTTTATTGGCCTTGTCATGTTCCCGGTGATTTTTGCAGAGGGATTGCCGAGCATCAGCTGTTATATCGGATAGAAGCTCTTAGCCAGATGCGCCATATGTCCTTGTAAATAACTACATGTAACAGTATTTTGGATCAAAATTTTGAGAATATACGTACATGTATTCGTGTCGATGAACGCAGTGTTTTGAAATGTACAGAACATTTCACATAAAATGTATGTATCAGTGGAGCTAGCATTAGTGGACATCCCTGCCAGGAGGACACTAAGGTTTAAGTTGCACATTGGTCATTTTTAGCTAACCTGTGGTGAGCTCTTACGATGGTGCAGCGTCCGTCGTCGTCCGTTAGCAGGGCACGTTTTGTAACCGCTGGGGCTATTGATCTGAAACCTGGTACCCCTGGGTCAGATGACCTATGACACCAAGTTTCGGTCCCATTTTACTCTTGGCTTGGCCACCAGGTGGCAAAAACCGAAAAGATAAAAAGTGCAATAACTCCTGAACTAATGACTGGATCGTCTCCAAATTTTTATTATAGGTGTATCTAATCATGGAGGTATTATTTCGATTTAACATTTGTCATTTGTTCTTCTGGTACATTCACCCAGGTGAGCACATGGTCCATGGACCATTTCATCTGTATGTTCACCTCAATAACAGGACACCTCTCAATGGGGACGGCAAGGATCATCCTTAGGCTGGCCTTCTCAGAGTCCACAATAAAATATGGAGTAAATGTGATCCAGAAATTATACGAAACACGTACATATTCATCATATATACGTACATACATGTAAGCTTCCCTAAGGAGGTAGACAAGTCAGCCAGGCGGACACCTCTCTGTTGAGGCCATCAAAGTCCAGTCCACGGACTTCCTGTTATCAGGACACTTCTCGATTTAGGACAACATTTTTCAATCCCTCAGATGTCTTGATCAGACTGGGCCGTCACGCGGTACCGTGATGGAAACGTACACGTGACTTTGTCGCGCCCAACCGCGCAATGACTATACAAAATACAATATTTGTTTCGGTAGAAAACACCTACAATCCTGCGTGGAGGGGACGGAAACTTCTCACCATAAATTTATACAGTTTTTGTCAATAAACAAGCAAGAATTCACTATGTCATACTCACGTTTAAAGATTTTACAGGCAATTTTCNTGATTCGTTGATGGCATTGATCTCTGAATCGATGAGGCTGTTCAAATGATGGCTGTCTCAAATGACAAGGATGATGAAGGCAAATTTGAATCAATCAATCAATCACGGTGCTATTGTAGAACTCTAATAGCAATGATAATAGCGGTACAAAGCAGATAACTTTTCCGTTTTCCCTTTGGTTGTGTCTAAGGCATTACTGCCCACCTCAGATCAGTGGCTTTAAAATATCGAAGGGGAAGTACAAATAATTTTAATTCTCATTGTATGTACTCCCACATTTATTTCATACGCCGCCGATTGACAAAAGTCGAAAGTCGTCACATCAATCGTTCATTCGACACTAGTGAGGTTTCGCAAATCTGACGAAACACGAAGTACGAAATACGAAATTCAACTTCATTTCCAGGACGTAATGTATTTCTGGAGATGGTTGGTACGACATATGCCCCTCCTGCCAGTGCACCTTTTAGCATGTCATGTAGACCGAGAGAGTTATGGTGCATCTTGAATTTTTAAATATCCACTTCGTATCTACGAAGTGGAAATGAAAGATAAATTTCGAAGTTTCATATACACCGTAACTCTTTCGGTTTATCGTAATACGCTAAAAGACGCTCTTGCAGCAGGCGATATTTGCGGTACCGACAATCTTCTGAAATACGTGTACGTTACGCCATGGAAATGAAGTCCGATTTTGTATTTCGTACTTCATTTTTCGTCAGGTTTGCGAAAACTCACTAATACCTTGATCTAGATAAAGGCGTTCGTGCACTGATTGACGAAGTCGAGAATAGTCACTACAATTTTCCATTCAATTTTCCATTTTCCAGATAAAGGCCTTCGTGCACTGATTGACAAAAGTCGAAAGCAGTCACTACAAAGTCCGTTCAACAGTACCCTGATCTAGATAAAGGCCTGCGTACACTGACTGACAAAGCCGAAAGTAAGTACAATAGTCCATTCGACAATACATGTACCTTTCGATTTTTATCTACATGTAGCTAAAGATCTTCGTGCACTGATTGACAAAGTCGAAAGTCGTCACTACAATTGTCCATTCAACAATATATTGAATCAATATATTGTTGAATGGACAGTCGTAGTGACTAGCTAAAGGCCTTCGTGCACTGATTGACAAAGTCGAAAGTAGTCACTACAATAGTCCATTTGACAATACCTTGATCTAGCTGGAGGGCGTCATGCACTGATTGACAAAATTCGAAAGCAGCCACTGCAATTTTCCATTCGACAATACATGTACCTTGATCTAGCTGGAGGGCGTCATGCACTGATTGACAAAATTCGAAAGCAGTCACTACAATTTTCCATTCGACAATACCTTAATCTAGTAAAGACCTTCGTGTACTGATTGACAAAGTCGAAAGTAGTCACTGCAATTTTCCATTCGACAATACCTTGATCTAGCTGGAGGCCGTCATGCACTGATTGACAAAATTCGAAAGCAGTCACTACAATTTTCCATTCGACAATACCTTAATCTAGTAAAGACCTTCGTGTACTGATTGACAAAAGTCGAAAGCTGTCTCAACTACAATTTCCCATTCGACAATACCTTGATCTATACATGTAGCTTGATCTATACCTTGATTTATAGCTGAAGGTCTTTCTTTATACACTGATTGCAAAAGTGTCTATAGATTAGTAAAGTGATGTCAGAAAACGTCGACTTTGGGGAATGTTGCTGCAAATACTGGTTGAACAGACTATTGGCTGGAGGAGTCATAAAAGTTAGCAAAAATGCTTTTACTTAAGATTTGCACAGCGAGGTCCAATGCACTACAAAAATTGAAGTAAAAACATTTGCTAGCTTTTATGAATATCAGCCATTGTCAAGGGTGATTTCTACCTGTTTGAGGGCCTTTAAAGATAATATATCACGACTTCATTGTTTACATTCAATGTTTGTAAACATGGATGTTTACATTATGTTATTTTGGACTTCTGGGACATGCCAACCCACCAAAATGAATACTTTTGGAATGAACAGAATTTCTAGAGGGGCATGCCACCAACAATTTACTCATAAGACAAAGAAAGCCTGGACATAAACAAACAAAATGTAAATAAACAGTGAATTTCGTGGCCCGCGAAAATACCCGTGATACATTATCTTTAATACATGTAAGTCAATACTTTTGTTCAGTTATTTATAAATACTCTTGAGCAAGTAATCGGTTTATGATCAAATCGTTTCCAAGAAAGTGACACATAGGTCACTCTGATTTACCGATTCTGTTGCAATAAAGGTCGGTAAAAATGTACATCTTATCATTCAGTACAACGTATACAAACAACTGCAAACTACATGTACAATCTCGGTCATAAGTTATTACCCAGCGGATATTTGTGGATTACTCCGTGATCTTCCAATATTTTTTCACCAATTTTTGATGCATGGTAGTTAGACCATTTGTCCATCATTAGGCGTCAATATTTTTCTAATCAATAGGCTGACTTCGGTTTTACCGCTGTTCGAAGTTTGCCGGACAGATTGAGATCTTCGGAAACTCCGCAATTCCTGAAAATTTTCAGCTGTAAAATCTTCCAGTGTCTGCATAGATGGATGTCACCATCAAAAATTTTCAAAAAATTTGATTTTTTAACTTAAAGCGAATGGCTCGCGGGGTTTGTTGTGGCGCCATGACAGTTGGTCCTCGATATCAAGCACCATTTTGAGAAAAAGGCAAAAGAAGGATTTTAGTTTAATGGGAAATGCATTAGACAGCCAAACTTCGGAGGCGTATTCTGCAAAATCTGCCGCTTCAAAATCAATGGGAATAGTACAAAATGTGCATCTTGACCGACTGAATTTGAAAACGTCATTAACCTATTTTAACAAATTTTTAATGGAACCTCGTGCCCAGTGTTTACGTTCGCATGTTTGCACAGGTATTGCATATGGCTGGAGCACGGCTTTGCCTGGAGGCTAGGTTCGCTCTCTATGGAAGGTACCACCAAAAATGTAAACAAACCCCGCGAGCCATTCGCTTTAATAATGGCAACTTTGTTGGGATTTTTGCAATCTGCTTTCAAGTCCAGCGAACAGCAGTCTGAGATAATCAGAAAAATCATTACGCCTAATGATGGACAAATGATCCATCTACCATGTGCCAAAAATTGGTGAAAAAATATCGGGGGATCACGGGGTAATTTACAAATACTTTACATTCATTTCTCTAAGACCAGTGCATTATATGCTTATGCACCTCCCTCCGCTTTAATATGAATGAGGTCATAGGGCTTACTTTTAGTCCATTCAGGTTGATTGGTTCACACTCGTTCACACTCTCCATTGACCTGCTCTTGGAACTGTGTGGTCAAAATACTGGTCAAAATAGAAAAGCCACAAGCCACGCCCCGTATACTACAAAGCCACCTTGAACAGTGTGTAGTGGGTATTGCTGCCTGGGGTAGAAGTCTGTAGTTCGACGGAATGGCGCACTACCCCAGGTAGGCCTGGATGCACCCCGTATACTACAAGTTCTAAAGTCACCCCACCATGCGTGATCAATAAATCTAACAAAAGATGAATCAGTTCAGTCTAACTCAGTGTAACAGATATGGTGACCTTCTCTGCATCGGTGCACACAAGGACACAATACCCTGCCAATTGGTCAACCGTATTCAACTGAAGGTAATAAGGGGTTGGACTTGACGCGAGGCCTGCATATCTGGCACTGGTCTAAGGCTGGGTTTACATAGAGCGTGTCGATACACGGGAGACACGCTACGGTACGCGTAGATATTACGACACGCCAACACGGCGGTTTACATAGGCCTTCATCGTGTCGTTATCATTTGACATGGTGCCTCGAGTTTTGGCATTATTTTCATTCTGTCTCATGCATTTCGTGATGCAAAAAGAAAAGATGTGATATTTGATGAGGAAACATCCTAAAATGCCCATCTCCGTACTTCGAAACAACGCAAGATCTCCCCACGAAGTCAGCACACGCATGACCAGAAAAACGTTGCGGGTATACGACGTTCTTTAATTTCATTTTTGCGTGCATATGGATGATATACAATATAACACACTACAAAGTACCATAACGTCTTTCAATGTCGTGTCGTTGAAAGCGACACGGTACCTTTACATGAAATGAACGGACAATACGAGTATTCGTTACCAAGGTGTAAGCATCGATTGGTCAGATGAAAATCACCGAATCGGTTAGTGGAAATGGGTGTGATATGAAAAATATTCCCCAAAGATAATAGGGAGGTTTCGAAATCAAACGATTAACGTTAACGACAACGTTATTTTTGTACCGAAAATGCAACAAAAAATTTGGTTAATGTGTAGTATGAAAAATAACGTTGTC
The DNA here is from genome assembly GCA_002633025.1 of Notospermus geniculatus. Classification (NCBI taxonomy): domain Eukaryota; kingdom Metazoa; phylum Nemertea; class Pilidiophora; order Heteronemertea; family Lineidae; genus Notospermus; species Notospermus geniculatus. The sequence goes on from NMRB01002953.1 coordinate 63,500, forward strand.
GTAAAGTTTACGTTTATCGTTTGATTTCGAAACCTCCCTATTGTCCAGTTTCAAACGATTACGTAATTTTTGTTAATCATCATTAGTCGTTTGTGGCACGCATCTAATGGAACGATGGATGTGGCCTTTTCTCCTAAGAAGGTGTTTTTACACCTGTAAGTAATCAGTTTGGGGTTTAGGTGTGGCAGTGAAAGTGGTCCCAGAAATGAATGTCAGGCTAACAATGGATTTCTTTGTGGTACGTTCATAGCTACCGCGATGTTTCTCATCCCGTCAGTAAACAATGGAAGGCGGACACTTTCCTCGGGGACATCCTTTCCTTATACATCACTTTCGGTTTGAGGCTCACACAAGGTTTTCAAAAGAAGAACAGATTATGTACTTGTGTCGCTATGGTGCATACAACTGAAACCTGTAGATTATCGCGCGAGAAATATGATTTAACCTCGTTAAAATCAGGGAAATTAGTTTTCCAGCGAGAACGCCATGCATATCCCGATATCGAACCATTAATTATGTCCAATTGATTGAACGACAGGCTGCCTACCTTTTAATTGATTTGTGCCGAGATTGCGTGCGCGAAACCCGCCCGCAAATCTAAGTGTGTATATCAGGTGGCTTGTGAGTATTTTTATCGCCAAACCCACGTCGTATCCGGCGGTCCTACAACAGTAACAACTAAAAATACGTGCAGAGAGAGAAGCGAGTTCATGCACGCAAATCGTGGCGTGATTCAGTAAAGGGCTCCGCACACTAGCGATTTTTTCGAGCGATTTTGTAGGCGACCGGCCTTGCGACCACAGAAGCGACTGAACATTTTTCAGATTTTTTAGTTTTTGTTGACTTGTTTGCGACAAATGCTTCTTTGGAAGATCAGTGATGTCGTGGATGACATCATTGATCGACCGCAAAGGTAATTACGGCAGGCGACGTAGTAGTCGCATCGGTAGTCGCCCCCATTTTAGTCGCCAGTGTGCGGAGCCCTTTAAGAATACGGCGGAATAAACAACTGTTTCCAAGCAATGCTGTNCGCTGCCTCGACGTACACACGGACAGTTATGTGCCGTTCCATAAGCAGTTAATTTCATATAGGTTCATAAAACGATATAGAGTGATCTGATGCCAGTATTCCCATTGATTTCTTCAGACAATATAGCCATTGCGATTGTCTATAGGCTTTTTATATAGGCTTTGTGTGTGCATCACCTACGCATATGATGGCCAGTGTTTATTTAGACCTGCGGCTCTTGTGTGGATAATAATATGGCTGCGGAAGATGGCGGGCCTAGGGATGGCCGCGTTCCTTGCACCACCAATACATACCTACTTGTAGGCCTACCAATGTTAGGTCCATGACAAGGCCTATGTGATGTAAACTTGCACGGACGGATAGGGGTAATTCATTACAAAAACAATCGACCCATTAGGCCTATAGGCCTAGGTCCTACTGTATATGACTGGATAAGAATGTTGTTTTTTTATTTTGGACATGAAATGGATCTTGTTTGTCTTCTGATACGGAGTGATCAAGCGTGGGCGTTCCCTGTTCGCATGCGCTGCGTTACGATGTTCCTTGATGGCGTGGCAAGAGAGGATACCATCAGATATATAATCCGTATATAATCTCAGAACGTTTCCTTGGCTCGACCATGCAATTACACGTAATTACCATCCAGGGTTTCGAACCCGCGACACAAATGTGTGCAGGGGCTCCAACCGTAATCTACGACTGAAATCTTTTTGTACAGTTCATCGGACGAAAATTTTATTTTTACTGGTCGTAGGATGGAATAACCGGGTGAGGTATAAACTAGGCCTTATTGTTGAACGCTGCACCACTCGGCCAAAAGGCCCAGCAAATTCTAGCCCGTGAGACGTGCCCATTTATTTTTCACTTTCGTGGCGTAGTTCTGGTAACTAAACATTTCCTCCTGTTTTATATGAAGATGGACATGCTGAACACATTTCAGCTTGTTACCACAAACTAAACCTGCACATTTCCAAGACGGCCGTCCCTTTTTAGGGGCCAAAGGGATTAACAGTAGGGGGCAAAAATTTGATGTCTTCAAATCATATCAACATGGGTATCAAATTAAAGTTCTCAGTGGGTACAACATAGGTTTCATTCCCCAAAATGTACACTGCAACCCTTGAGGGGGTCAAAAGGGCCACAAATCCGACTTTTGACCCCTTCCCACTACTTCTACGGGGGCTGCAGGTGGATGAAAATATTTTTTTTCAACATTGCTCTCATAGAGCTCCAAAATGATGCCCATGATGACATCCTTTGGGTAACAGTTTTCAAGATCCTGAATTTGGACCCTTTTTGGCCTCTTTTCCAGTCACGTCTCATGGCCGGCCATGTAGAATTAGCGGAATCAGCAGATCTGGCGGATTTAGCGGATTCTCTATAAAATTGAATAAAAATTCAATGATGAATGGAAACTAATTAAGTAATATAATTTTTCATCTGTCCCACAGATTGGACCGCGAAAATCGAGAGGTTAAGAAATCGCTCCGTTAACGGTAACACTAACCTAACGTTATTTTTTACATTGCAAATGTACGTCAAAAATAGCGTTGGCGTTAGTGTTACCGTTAACGGAGAGGTTTCTTAAAGCGAATCGAAAGCGAAAAAAATTGATTTAGAAATAGAATTTGAAAGGGGACGAATTTTCAGCAAAAAATGTAAACAAACTTCTCCAGAATGTCAACAAAGATATTTTCGTGCATTTTGATTGGCTGAATTTTGTGTTTACAAACACCAGCCAAATGTAAACAAAATCCGCTATCGATTCGCTTGAACCTCTCGATTACCTTTTACAGTCAGTAATCCAAACAGGGGCAACAAAAATGGTCTGTAGGAATAGTTCGGCCAGTTGCCATTCGTGGCGCTGTTGCAGCTTTTCCTTTATAACCAGTGCAGCATATAGAACACTTGAAAAATTATATTACATGTACTTAATTATTTTTTTAAAAAATCCATTTATTATCAAATCTTATTCAATTTTATACAGAATCCGCTAAATCCGCCAGATCTGCTGATTCCGCTAATTCTACGTGGCCCTCACGGCCTATTCAGATTGCAAACCGTCCTGTATATTCCTTTAACGTTTCTCGGCAGAGCCTTGAATTAACTAGGACATACGATCCATCAATAGAAATTTATTATTGATCACTCCGAAGACAAATACGTCTGACGGTGATCATCATTAATAACAATAGTGATTCTCATCAAGTTTTAATGTGATCCGCCTGGGGGCAGCACATGTCGGCTAAGAATAGTTTCGCAGCAAATCTTATAACGCGGCTCGCGTTGCTTGATGGGATTATTCAAGGTCAGGTTAGGTTTCCATTCATAGGGAGTTTAAGAAATCAAACGATAAGCGTGAACTTTACGACAACGTTATTTTTCATACTGCAAATTCACCAGATTATACATTCCATTTTCGGTACAAAAATAACGTTATCGTAAAGTTAACGTTTACCGTTTGATTTCTTAAACTCCCTAATTTTAACGATCCCACGGGAAACGCTGAGAGAGACGTTTCGCGCCATCGACGAACAACGAGGCCGTAGTAGGCCTACAACTGGGAATTTCGTCACCCTTTAAAAATTCATCGAGTGATTTCGCAAGAGGTGGCAGCACTGATCTATTCCCTGGAATTTTCACAGCAGGGGTTCGAAGATAGTGACCTTGAATCTGCTCTATGGCTTTATTAGGTCATTCTGGAATCTTTTGCAAACGCAGCATACCGTTGACGGTGTTCTACATGTACGCCCGTGCTGAATTGTGGGCGGCAGATCCCGCCCAAATTATCTCCTGCCGTCCCATAACTCGCGAAATCATCTCAATTCATCGCAAGAGGGCAATGATCAGCCTACGTTCTTCGCACGCCAACTGCAACACAATGCTGGCGTTGTACTCAATCCATTGATTTTTACGTTATGATAGAGGATTGAAATTCCAACCCGGATAGACCAGGCTTTGATTAATTTTGTCAACGTCGAGCTGGTACTTAATTAGATTGAAGAGGAACCGTCACGTTTGTCGTAGAAAACGGAGCTGTCCTCTCGTGCGTGGGCGCTAAGACTCTGCTATTAGAGAGGTTCGGGTATCCTGGTTCCGAGATCGGAACCGGGATCGGAGTTGCGTCGCGTTGTCGATCTCGATCTCGGCGACCCTTTCGCTCAGTCTTTGGTTTTCACATTCCATCGAGGGTTCAACCCGAGCAACGAATTAGGTCAAATATGACGTCAAAAGAGTAGCTACCCGAGGAATAGGAGCAGTCAGCCGCGCGTATTGCCAAAAGATGGCAGCAAAGTTCTAGCGGACCAATACACAGGAAAATCCACGTGATTGGTGCTCGATCAAGAATGAATGGGTCCGCTATGCATTGAATTGGGCTGAAGTGACACCTATTGGTCAACTCACTAACAGCTCCTATTTATGGAGTTCGGGTGCGACTCGACAGGACCGAGTTGAACCTCGGGTTCCAGTCGAACTCGGCCCTATATATTCATCCTATTGGGAATTATTGAAATGAACAGAAAACTGATCAGACTCAGGCGGCAGCTGTGCCTACTTTCATGTGACATTGCCAACAATTGTCAGTTTTTCATTGATCTCTATTGGCAATCGATGAAAGCTGGCCTGCTAAACTGCCGCTTTCGTTCCTATTTGCAAATACATGTGTATACAATCTGTTTTGCGTTTGGTGTGGCGTATACTCATCGCTCGGCGTGTGAAAGCAAAATAGGCCAAAGGAAGGCAAATCCTGTCGGCCATCTTGGTTTCCCATAAGATTTCCCAGGAAGTCACGAATCCGCCATGTCAGTTCGTTACCTTCTCTACCCACAGGGGTGTATTGGCGTAGTAGTGTATGCGTTAATTGTCGAGAAATCGGCGCCCATTCAGAGCGGATTAGTTTAGATAAATCCTGGCTTTGTGTGGAGAGATTGCTTGGCTACGAAGAGGAGCTTTCATGTTTCTGGTTACCGTACTATGAGACTAGTCATAGTGTAAAATTGGTAGCACACAAACACGGAAGTAATTTCTATCATCTTGGCAAACCATGTCGGTGAGCTAAAATCTCGGCTTGGTGACACTACATAAAATCCCCGTTTTTTTTTCGGTCACACCTATGAATTGCCGGGCTCCAAGAAACCCGTGTCTGAAAAACACGGGTTTTTGAAACACGGCAGTCTCGTGCTACCGACTAAGAGCGTATGTCAATGGGATGACCTTGCTGAGATGATGATCTCACAGACATCTACCGACTAGGAGCGTATGTCAGTGGGATGACCTTGCTGAGATGATGATCTCACAGACATGGCTTTGTACATGTATGCGTGCTACAATCTTTATAGAAGCGCAAGTCAGTGAACGGCTTTAGAAGCGCATGTCAGTGAACGATGATCTCACTGACATATCAGTGGACAGCGTTAGAAGCGCATGTCAGTGAACGATGATCTCACTGACAAGAATCTGTGCTACGGGCTGGGAGCGTTTGTCGATGGGATGATCTCGCTGTGATGATAATCTCACAGACATGGAAGCGCATGTCAGTGAACGGCTTTAGAAGTGCATGTCAGTGAACGGCTTTAAAAGTGCATGTCAGTGAACGATGATCTCACTGACATATCAGTGAACAGCTTTAGAAGCGCATGTCAGTGAATGGCTTTAGAAGCGCATGTCAGTGAACGATGATCTCACTGACATGTCGGTGAACAGCTTTAGAATCGCATGTCAGTGAACGGCTTTAGAAGCGCATGTCAGTGAACGATGATCTCACTGACATATCAGTGAACAGCTTTAGAAGCGCATGTCAGTGAATGGCTTTAGAACCGCATGTCAGTGAACGATGATCTCACTGACATATCAGTGAACAGCTTTAGAAGCGCATGTCAGTGAATGGCTTTAGAAGCGCATGTCAGTGAACGATGATCTCACAGACATGAATCTGTATGTGTGCTAAACGGCTAGAAGCGTATGTCAGTGGGGTGATCTCGCTGATCCAACAGGCATGGATCTGTATGCGTGCTACAATCTTCAAGGCGACTGATCTTCCCTTTGATGCTTAAATCTCTATTATTCGAGCGAACCACTTAAATCACACAGCGTAGCAACATTATAGGACTAATCGCAAAGCTCGTCAAGAACAAGTGATAAATGTTTCATCTGAGCCTAACCATCTGACCGGGAACTCCAACCCAGCGAACCATATCGCCAGTACCAGTTCTGCTTAATTGAAAACGAAATCCAGCGGGATGCTTGCGAAGCGTTCAAGTTGAGACCCAATCTCGGCCCGATCGATTGGCCCCTAGCATGTGAGTCGATCAACTCAACAACCGTGATCAATAAAACTCGATTGGTTAATTATCTAGCATGGTTTTTCTCGGGCGGCTTGCTGTTTTCTCCGCTCAACGACAAAAGAAGTAAAACAGTGAACTTTCCACGAGGCTCAGGCAGGTACGACCTCGAGTGCCGTGTCTCGGTTGACGAATTGGCATTTCGATATCTCTGACGTCATGCAGTGGGGACGTAGTTAAAGGAACACGGTATTGGATCTCAAATGCGTTATTTGACTGCCGACATAGAGGGAGCCACCTAGCTGCAGTAAGACGAACTACAAAAATGCATTACAAAATGTACATGTACGTAAAAATCGGGTCAATTCGCCGACAACGTAGTTATCGCCGGGTTGGAGGGTGCCACAGTGGCGCTGGCTATCGAGAAAAAGTGGCAATACCGTGGTCCTTTAAGTGGTCTTGGCTCGGTCGTGGGAAATGCCAACACCCTCATTACCCAGGGGATCAGGGGTGAAAAAGGGGGACCGTCTGAAATAAAAGGTCATGAAAGGTCACTGTCCCTATTGCGTTCAGTGGGCTTCTGCTGGGACGAAAATCCTCCTCAACTTTCTGCAGGTAACTAAAGCCCCAGTCACATATCCACTCCGGGGCCCGTACGGCGAGTAAAAACAGACATTTTGGCCAATTTCTACGGCTGCCCAGTTTGATCCAGCCTACTTTCCGCCTATCTATTGAGGCGATTTCGGCATAAAGTCACCTTAGATCCGAGTTTCAGTCTCTAAAATCCGCAGCAAGCCGCTGGGTGGGGAAAATCGTACGGGGCCCGGTGCATTTGTGACCTAGGCTTAAAAGATTCCCTTTTAGTTTTGGAACTCGCGGCACTTCCCTTAGGATTACAACACATCCACTGAGTGTTGCCTTGGAGGGTAATTTCTTGAGTAACTTTCCAATCAGGACCTCAATAAAGCAGGTCAAAGTCGGAAAATCTGTGTCGACCATTACCTAAACCAAACCACCCCAATCCCCGAATTACGACGTGAAAGGAGTCGAAAATATTATTAGCAAAAGTGCATTAATATGGCACGTCTTAATGGGAAGACACCGTATGCTTAAGTAATATGGTAGGAACGGATATTTCATTCAAAGGTACGCTACCGAACAAGCGAGCCCTCCATCTGATAGCGAGGGGATAGGAATAATGAAATTAGTAGCACGGTATTAGATAGTACATAAAGTAGTAACCCACTTGCTCGTCGTTTGGCAGGGTACAGAAAGAGAAATGGCCATGTTTAAAAGATGTGAAAAATGCCTGACCATTGGGACCGGTTTCCTCCCACTTTACATTTTATTCGCCCATTTGTATCAATATGATCAATGATGTTGTTGTCACTCCCGGCTCTTCACGTCCGTCGCATGCATCTGATTCTCACCAGTCTATATCTGGCCTGACACCCATCTAGCCTGGTTTGAAGCCATCATATTTCCCGCTTCTGAGGAGCTCAGAGCCTCAGCCAATCATCGGTGTGCGAAGGCTAATCGACGTTCCAATCAAAATCGGTGTTACAAATGTGTCCGGGAAGAGAAGAGAGTGCCGAACGGCGATTTGTTTAACGAGTTCCGGTTGTCTCGGAGGCGGGGTCAAGTAGGGGTCAGATTCATTTATAATTTATGAATTAACGCAAAAGATGACATGATTGGGACAAGGCTAAAGACGCAGTCGATGGCCTTGTTTGGACAAGATGGTCGCATTGGACAGTAAGCCGTGGTGCGTTGTATCTTGTGTCTTTGCAAGGGCAAGTAAAAGACGTCCATCCAAGAGAGGAACATGAGTAGCTTGAGATGGCCTCCTCCGCACATACCAGGGCCAATAATGCTATGGCACCGGCCCTGACGGAAAATTAAATACAAATACAAATTTTGTTGCTCTGCGGATCCATTGTGTAGTACAAATTTACAAAAAACTACGCCAAATCGGAATTCTTGCCAGAAATGTTGAAATGTTTTTGGGGCACGCTGTATAGCATTATATTTGGTATTCAATGTGTCACAGCTAACTCCTAACGAACTCAATCAAAGATGGGCGGCTATTCCGTGGTGAGCCTTCAAAAAACGTCGTGTCGTTTAATCATCAGACGGTTCTCAAAATAGGGGGGAAATTAACTTTTTGAGACGCGTTCCGCTGATACAAAAAAAGTAGCAGGGTTCGTTTACCATGATAATCAGGCATGTGTCGCTCATTTCATGTGAGGCTTTGACGATAGAGGGAGCTTATAAGTGCATAAACACAAGTGGCGGATGTAAATAGGAATGACGTCATTCTGGTTACGTTTGGCGTAAGCGTTTGTGGTCCGAACGTCTCTCTTTATACTCCCTTGTGTTACTCGCTCTCTTATTTATGTATCAGAGTCATCTTTTGCGTTAACTCATAAATTATAAATGAATCTGACCCCTACTTGACCCCGCCTCCGAGCTAATCAGAACTCGTGAAACAAATCGCCGTTCGGCACCGTCTCTTCTCTTCCCGCACACATTTGTAACACGGATTTTGATTGGCACGTCGATTAGAATTCGCACACCGATGATTGGCCGAGGCTCTGAGCTCCTCGGAAGCGGGAAATGTGATGATTCAAACCAGGCTAGATGGGCGTCAGGCCAGACAGACTGGTGAGAATCAGGTAGGTGTGACAGGAATCAACGTCCTAGGAATGCAAGTCCGCCAAACAATAACCCGCTATTGTAAGGGTATATTCAAATGGTCATGGCCTCTATAACCGTATATTCTGATCCCTCGCTGAACAATACGACCGGAGTTTGATTCCTGGGGGATTTTGATCCCTGTCACACCTTTCATATGTTATGGTTTGTCTACCAAGTGTGCACGCATGAAATCTCCGTAGAAAACCAAGGTGACGGGGGGGGGGGCGTCAAACTTATGTTCGGAATCGTTCGGAATAGTTCGGTAGAATAGGGAGGTTTCGAAATCAAACGATAAACGTAAACGTTAACGACAACTTTATTTTTGTACCGAAAATGCAATGCAAAATCTGGTTATTGTGTAGTATGAAAAATAACGTTGTCGTAAAGGTTTGGTTTATCGTTTGATTTCGAAACCTCCCCATTAGCCAAAACAGATACAAACGTATCGTCGGTTGGGAGAGGAATGCCACTCATGAAAGAACGTATCATCAATTGATGTGAACCTTTTTTTGTATAAACAACAGCCAGCGAGTCACAACGCTCCATCTGTTGAAAGTATCCTTTGCATGGCTTCGTCTGGCACAGCTCTTGCCATCAACGGCTTCGTAACACAGCGAAAGGAAGCTTTACAGCGACAGTGACCATTGCTAAGAAGGTAAACGTGTTATTGGAACAGTTTTGCTTGCTGTGGTTTGCACTACAAGGTAAATGTACATGTACTACGGAAAGGAACACTGTACCCCAGTTACCCATTGAGTATCAGTGGCTTGTGTAACTTTTTTTCATCTTCATGTAATTTCTACGTGAAAAACAATATTCACATACATGTAGTCATGATAAAACACAACGTTAACTGCAACGATAGTTTAGTTCATTACTTATTAGCGTTACTTTACAGCGTTATTTTTCAGTTTTCGGACTTTCGCGCTGTCCGCAACAACATTTTGGTCTATTAATGGGGTTATCCACGGTGAAGCAGACCACGCGAGAATATACGCGTGCGTTTGAACTTATAGTACACAGATGCCACCTATTATTCATGGCCAATCAAGGTGTGATTGGCCGTGCTTGGTGAACCGCATCTCTCGAACAATGAGCCTCTATAGGTGTCACCTCTGTTCTATAAGTCATCATGTGATCAAATGGAGAACCCCATTTTGACTTACCTTGTGAGATTACTACGCGACACCAATTTAAGAGAATTTTACATGGTCTTCGCTGAGCCTTACCTGAAAAAATAAAAATATAAATGAAACTACGTTGTCATTTATCGAAGAAATGGCGATCCTAGCTACGATAGAGGGCAGCACACCGAAATCCGGTCCTATAATGGACGCCTTTTGTGTGGGAAATTGATCAGGACAGGTGTAATGTATGAGAATGCCCCCCGTATGACAATGCCCGCTTTATTGTTCGGCGGGCACTCAAATACAGAAAGACATGTTGATCAGTGCCTCCCCCACTGACACGTCGCGGCTTATTCCGTCAATCTTTTGTTTGGGGGCATTGGCAAACGGGGGGNGTAGCAGTATTTATATTCCCTCGAGGATTTTGTCCTGCTGTATTGCTGGATGACGGATCATGTCTCCTGTTGTAGAAGCCAATTACTGCGGATTAATATCAGGAAACATAATCTTGGTCTCCCTAGACAATTTCTCCAGGGGAGGAGGTTTCTTTCAAAGCGGAAATCCTGGGTATTTGCCGCCAATGTACCGCTAGACGCCTGCTATTGTTCAAGGAGTCAGATGCACTTTAACCCGAATACCTGTCGCCAGTTATGTTTCGTTTAAGTACGTTTCTGATTGAAGGGGCTTCGCCGATGTTAGCAGAGTTTTGTGTTGTAGAAAATGTATGGTTTGTAAAGCCTAGGTCACAAATCCACCGGGCCCCGTACGATTTTCCCCACCCAGCGGCTTGCAGTGGATTTTAGAGACTGAAACCGGGATCTAAGATGAATTATGCCGAGAAATCTCCTTAATGGACAAGTGGAAATTAGACTGGATCGAACTTGGCACCGTAGAAATTGGCCAAAATGTCTGTTTTTACTCGCCGTACGGGCCCCGGAGTGGATATGTGACTGGGGCTTAACAGGAGGAAGCCGGAGTCCGAAAGTCAACTTGTAATTGTTTTCGTTTTTCTGACCTACGAAGTAAGATTTCAATTGTGCAAACAGATTTTGTTCCGATATGTCTGGTTTCCTCCTGTCTCACAAGAAATTGCCTCAAGGCGCTGCTCCACGTGACAGTTTTCTGTCGAAAGTTTGCTGTCAGATACATGTAGCAACTGTCCAAAGACTATCCCGTGGAAGTTGTTCAGCTAGTGACTGTATGACAGCAATTATTGCTGTCTGAGAGCAATAATTGACTATCTGACAGCAAACTTCCGATAGAAAACTGTCACGCGGAGCAGCGCCTTAAGGCTGCAATCACATAGAGCTACACGCTACACGTGCAGGCCGGTTAACAAAGGCTTCACAAAGGATTCGTGACCGTGAAGCCATTGTTAACCGGCGTGTCCGTGTAGCGTGTAGCTGTATGTGATTGCAGCCTTATAGGAAAGAAAAACATGCCCTTCCGTGCTCAAAATATTAGATGCCTGATCGTCGCATACGGTAAAAAATAGGACTGAAGGAGCCAAGCCTTGTAACTAAGTCTAACAGAGCGACACTTCTGCAAGTAATCAAGCCTAGTTAAGCGCATGTGTAATATAAAACATACAGCTCTCCTTCGCTAATTATTAGTAATACATTACGTCATATAGCATAAGCTTAGAGAGAAGAACGCCGAAAAAAATGTCTCTGAAACAAATCTCTCAGATGAGACGAGCACTTAATTACTGATGAGAACCAGTAGCGAATTTCAAACGCTCATCTGACTAATTTTAACATATGTCTCTACATCCGTCTCCTCATCAACTTCAATCGTATTTGCTAAAGATCAGCAGCGCTTAATGCCTTATACAACGGCATGATATCGCTTTCTGCATCTCGAGTTTAGCCCAGGGATGAAGCTACGTGCACAGCTAGATTATCTACACAGCAAAATATACATGTAGGACACCAATTACATGACCTTCTCTGTTCCTTGAGGTATACATATGCCAGCGTCGTGCTCGTAGGCGGGGCACAAAGCGAGTTTACACGCTACGAGAACGCCTTTGAGGTGATACAAACGTTCTTTTTTTTTCATTAAATCCTTGCCTTAGATGACAAAGGTTACGTTTCATGTCGTAGGAATGAACACCCGGCAAGTATGTTAAATATCTACCGTCTGGTTTTATTTGTGATCCTCTAGAAATTATATGTTACTGATTACCAAGTCGGCGTACTAACAGAGCATCGGGTGCGATGGCGTGACAACCCGAGTGTAAGCGCCGGAGCCTAGACGGCGCCACATGTATTTGAATGATTGCGACTTCTTAGATTGGTACCACGATCCTCCGCTAGGTGGGTTTATGAGGATCGGTATAGCCTATTAGAATTTTGCGTTTTATTTGGCTGCTATTTAAAGACGAGGAAATACCGCCCTTGAAAATGACGTCATTCTCGCAGAAGGGAAACTAACAACGAATTACTTATCAAAATAATTTGTAAAATTGATGAGCACAAGAATCTTGTGCTGGGTTCTAGCCGTTTTCAGAGGTCTTAGCCGAGGAACGATGGTGGCGACCTCTTCAGATTGGCGACTACTCTGACGGTGCTGCCATCTGTGAAGTTTCATTGTCACTCCAGGTGGTGTAGAGTAATTGAGTTGTCAGACAAACCAATATGAGACCATGAGAATCAATATGATGCCCCAGGCTTTTGATGATAAACTCATCATCTGGCATTGCTGCCATCTTTATATTGACGCGCTCACTCAACGTACTTGGCCTGGCGGTCGAGCGGTCTAACAAGCTTGACTTCCACTTCTAACAGGGTCAGTGCGTGTGTTCGATCCCCGGCCAGAGCATGTACCGGTGTAGTAGAATCTAATGTCCCCCGATATGATGTCCCCCAACAATACATTTACGGATTAAGCGGCACCATTGACTTGGACTCTAGAGAGACCAAGACCCTTAATCCTGTGCCAAACAACACAGGGGGACATCAGGAAGACGGGGACATTAGATTTCATCACACCTGTATGAAAAAAGAAGTTTTGGACCAATTAAGTGTCTGGTCCCTTGTACCTGAGTGTCTATGCCAGGGCAAGTAAAAGACTCCACACAGGTGGACAGTAGCTGTCATGGACTCCACACCATAGTATAGGCTTAAGATCCAAAAGGCTTATGAAGCTTCCAAACGATACATACGCGTACATACGTACATAGCAGCCATCTTGCCAAAATCAGGTCATCGTCATGGGAGAACCAATCATCTGTCCCCGTGGAAGAAATGCCCAAGGTGATGACCTAATTTTGGCAATATGGCTGCCAGCGAAACTATTATATTCCCATTCAACTTGAAAAAAATGCTGAAGCCAGAGCAAGTATTTTTCTTTTGAAAATGATGATATCGATGGAACGTTTATAAAGCTTGCTTATAGCTGAAAATTGATGGCTACTCGATATCTCCGCCAGTCATGTCCGTTCAATAATGTGGTTAGCTTCACTGCCGTAGACCCATCAATCCGTTAGCTGTCATCACTTCCTTAAGAACTCTAGCCGTCCTAGCGCTGGCTTCAGGCTTACCGTGTTATTCTTATTATATCTAATTCATTTTGTCTCGCCAAGGGCAAGCATGCGGTGTTCAGTAATCACTAGTGTTTGAGATGAAGGTACGGTGTAGATGAGTGGTTTTGATGTGATGGGAAGAGTGAGGCGTGTGTTCCTTGTTGCGGTGGTGTCATCACCAGGCTGAGGTCGTCGTTGGTCGAAAATTTGCATCCTCCCACACAGCAGGGCTTTGGTCTCGTTCCTCTTCATGCACTCGCAAACAAAGCCCTGCTGAAACTGGGTCTCCCAGCCAAGCATGAGGCGGTCAGAAATCCATTGCCCAGTTAGAGTGCAGCATTTCTAGGGCGTGAACGCAAAATAATTATGACTCATATAAACAATCAAAAATAATAAGAATCTTACTTACATATAAAAAGAACCACTGGGATAATAGGGAGGTTGAGATCAGCGACTTATCACGGATCCGTATACGTCGGTATACGGATAGAATTCTGTACAACGAGGACAAATTTTGTGTACATTTCGATCCGTATACGTATAAGGATCCGTAATAAGTCGCTGATCTCAACCTCCCTAAGATTCCTGTCACACCGGAATTCCCGATCATCAACAACATCTTTGCCTTTCAATGATAAAATGCGGGGGGAGGTCACTTTATTGAAGTAATAGCCTCTCTTTACACAACTCTGTACATGTATACTAGTACACAATAGAGCTGTTGTATCAATTCACCATGTTCCCGCAGATCAACAATGCCTTTTACCATTTCTAGGGGATAACGTGACATAAGATGATGCTTCATTTGTCTATTTAATACCCCTTGTGTCTATTTCACCCCTGGTCCACCCTGGTTCGCTTATCAACAGAGAGCCATGTCATTATTTTTCAATCTCAAGCAGCAATGTCCAATCATGTTTAGAAATTACAGCCATAACGAAGTCACTGGGAACAAATAGGTAATTTGCGTGCTGCTCACGGCATTGTACATCCACTTTAGCGAACAATCAGGGGAAATCGGTAATTGTCGGGAACACTCGTAGTACGCTACATTGACACGTGGGCATCATTGACGGGGAACCGTTCGTTTAGGAGGCAGAAGCGTTCAGAAAGGAAAAATACAAAAAGATTAGGCCTGCTGGTTTAGACTGATTCCCGTCTTTGCCGCCACTCCACTTCCGCGGCGCCACCGTACCACAACAAACAATGGTCAAAAACCACCGTAAAACTGGTGCGCAAAAAATATGCGCAAAAGCACAGGCCAAAAGGGCACCTTGTGCAAGACTAATACCTGATCCTACCAACCTGCGCGCTGCAGTCGTGGCTTGTTTGGTAGGACCAGTATTGGCCGCCATTTTCGGAGGACGTCACTTGGGAATTTTATGTAAATTATGTAAATTTATTCAATTCTCAATACGGCTGACGTACCGGAATGTAGATAGAAGATGACCTCCATTTGACCCAGGAAATCCACCAATCACGAAGGTGTTAAAAATAGAAAGGTATCAACATAATAGTCCCTATACTTATACCAATCAGATTCACGAACGCGATAGGCAGGACCGGTCCTAACATATGCAAAAGTTCGATGTAAAATTGTTAGGACCGGCTACCAGTCTAGTCAAAAACCAGCGTAAAACCGATGCGCAAAAATATGCCCAAAAACACAGGCCGAAATGGTACCCTGTGCCTGTCTTTGTAGCGCCGCAAGGTGGAGCGTCAAGGACGGGAACTATCTACTGCGACTTTGAGATTTGCTGCTTACGAAATCGTTGGCGTTCGGTGCAAACCAGTTCTCACCGGTTCTCATTCTGTCGTGTTGTGTGGCGATATTTTTTTGCACTGGTAAAAACTTGAGGGGAAAGTGTGAAAGCTTGGGGAAATGATCTTACCATCCGTCATCCGGGTTATCAGGAGCCGTCGGTCCCCATTGGTGTCCTAATTAATACACCCCCGCTGCCCAATTACCGGCAGATTTCTGATAGTCAACAACAGGTTGACAGTCCAAGTAAAAGGTCAGATGTCCTTTATCATAAACTCTTTATATTTAAACCATCGGTGGAGTGAACATTGTCGATGTTAGAGCCCCCTCATCAATAATGTCACTGGTAAAAAAATACTGATTTCTCCAGCTAGCTTTGATCGTGTCGAAGTTTGTCTCGCATCCCCGGAAATCACTCAGCTTGCATCTTACTGAACATATTTCCTACTTTAGACATGCCTCCATGGTAACCGAGCTATTTTTGACTCTTGAAGAATCCGGCGTTTATTACATGTACCTTTTGCCTTCTTTCTTATTTTGGAACATATGCCGTAATCAAAATGTTACTGGCACTTTCTGGTGCCCGTCTCTATCAATGATTAAAAGAAAGGAGTACGCGCATGAAATTGGAAGTGGTACCCTTTTGGAAAAACGCCCATCAAAGATCACTGGTCCTGCCAATACCCGCCAAGAAAATGAACTGCTTCCTAGATGCTATCGTGACTACTAAACGCCCACGTTTCCAACCGTATTTCAAATAGTACACAGGGTGGTTCGATAAAATGGTCTCTAAACAGCGGGAAAACTAGTGTTCAATTATTGGAATAGAACTGACTTGGGGTCATATGAATAAGGAGTAGTAAATGCTTTTTCTTGAATTTTGCAATACAAATGCATTAAGCAATGCTGCACAAATCTGAAGTAAATGCATTGCTAATATTTATTCATATGACCCATTGTTGTCCCCAATCTACGAGCTTAACTGTGGACACCACAGTTTTATACAAGTATGGTCATTACATGCAAATTACCCATTTTGCATGACGTACATGTATGGTGTAATTTTGCAGGTTTTCAATTGGGGACATGCCCAGCTTCCGCTAGGTCCACAGTTGTACGGTGATTTTTCACACACAAGTCAGTCCTCGATTGGTACAAAATACAAAACATCGGCCAACCACTGCTCAATGCTGAGTCGTGCAGAAGACCAGTAATCCACGGTTTTCAATTAGGGACATGCCCAGCTTCCGCTAGGTCCACAGTTGTACGGTGATTTTTCACACACAAGTCAGTCCTCGATTGGTACAAAATACAAAACATCGGCCAACCACTGCTCAATGCTGCGTCGTGCAGAAGACCAGTAATCCACGGTTTTTATCACCGCATATGAAATTACTCAAGCATCGTTGGAAATTAACTTGTGAAATGAGGCGTGCCATCATCCACTATCATTTATGGCTGCCGTTCCCGACGATAAAAAATCTAATCCAACCCTGGCCAGTGGTAAAGCTTGACTGGATCATGGCTTCAGGGATGGTATCTTCCCTTGGTTATAAACATTGGGAACCTACACGAAGCCTCCAACAGCGATTATTTTAGAGCAGACACTAGACAAAACCCGACTTGAGATTGGTCTATTGTCGGGGCCACATTACTTACTGTCAGCAAAACCGAGTCTTGCACTCGATGAAACCGAGGCAGATGAACCCACCACTGTTAACCTTTGAAAAAACATCGGACAGAAGAATGATTAGAGCGAGACTATAGCCAGACAAAACACACGACACACACCACTGACATATGCAAACTCGTGGGAACCAATCAAAGCGCTTGTAACTCAGTAACGATTATTTTGATTGGCTGAGGCAAAGGTCAGGGTTAGGGGTACACGTGTACATATTTAGGCAGAAAATATGCATCCACGATTTAGCATCATGCAGCCCTCGGAGTAGGCCCTATTTAAGGGAGCGCGGTATTGGATCTCTAATGCGTTATTTGACTGCTGACGTAGAGTGCGCCACCTAGCGGCAGCAACACGAACTACAAAAATGCATTACAAAATGTACATGTACCTAGTAAATCAGGTCAATTCGCCGACAACGTAGTTAGTCCCTGGGTTGGAGAGTGGCGCCGGCTGTCGAGAAAATTGGCAATACCTTGGTCCTTTAAATTGAATCACAAGTACCAGAGATTTGTCTTCTAAAGTGGTAAAATGGCGATGTAGTTTCAGAGACTGCATAAGAACATCGTTCATCGTGAAAGATCACAACCAAGAAAATGGCGAATAATGAAACAGCTCAGCGCTGACTGGCCCGAGGCAGGACAGAAATGAAAGATTTAGGCTTGCTGACCAAATTAGGTGTCTAGATCAAGACGAAGATTCTGTAGCGACAATTTCCCGTTTGCCTCAGGCTGGTTACGTCAATATTGATGGCAAAGGGTGCTTATGCTGCGAGTGCAGCTTGGATGAAAGGGAAAACGCCCTAATGTTGAAATCAAGGACAAGAATATTAGAATCACTCTCAGCCGTAGTACGGACCTTGTGAAGAGAAACGCTGACGAATCACAGACAATAGGGAGGTTTAAAAATCAAACGACAAACGTAAACTTTACGACAACGTTATTTTTCGTACTACATATTAACCAATTTTATATTGGATTTTCGGTACAAAAATAACGTTGTCGTTAACCTTTACGTTTATCGTTTGTTTTCTAAACCTCCCTATTATGTATGAGGACCTCGGCCAAAGTACATACCTCAGTTTAGAACCTCGGTACGACATCGGGCAGAGTACAGGTCTTGAGTATTACGACCTCCGTCATAGTACAGGTCTTGAGTATTACGACCTCCGTCATAGTACAGGTCTTGAGTATTACGACCTCTGTCATAGTACAGGTCTTGAGTATTAGGGCCTCGACCATAGTGCTGGTCTTGAGTATTACGACCTCGGCCATAGTACATATGTACAGGTCTTGAGTATTACGACCTCTGTCAGAGTACAGGGCTTGAGTATTAGG
>NMRB01002954.1:0-22436 GCA_002633025.1 Notospermus geniculatus
ACTGAAGATTTCCAAGAGGAATGAAAGCGCTATGGGACATTAAAATATATATAATGAGAATTCCAGCCTAAGTTACATTTTTTTCGAACACTGGTCCTATGATGGCCAAAAACAATAGTGTGTTCAATTATCAAAATTCGAATTCCTGATAGAAGCCCGAAACACAATGGTCCTAAAGCCATCATTCACCAAGGTTACTTCGCCATTTTTATACGGCTGGAACATCCAAACCCTTTGCTGCAGCACCAAAGGATAAGTAATTTTTGAAAGCGTATTCTGCTGTGGAAGGAAAAAGGTCCCAGGAAAAAGTGTCTATGGCGATTCGTTTCTTTGGCCATGCACATTAAAGGACCACGGTATTGCCACTTTCTGTCGACAGCCGGCGCCGCCGACACCATTCTCCAATACTGTAGTTAAGCCTTTCGTGTTGAAGAATGTATGATTACACTACAATGCACATAGTAGCATGCGTGGTTTACCACGTCGTCAATAGAGGTCTACCTTAACGCGGGTAGGTGTAACGCAGGATTGGGAAGCAATACTGTGGTCCTTTAAACCGTCATGGAAAAAGAGGACACTTTTACACGAGGACATTAATCACTGTTACACTGGCCGTCTACAGGTAAAGCACATACCTATACCTGTAGATGGAAAAGTCAAGGGGCTGTAAAACTTCCTAAAGTCGACGCCCGACGTTTGATCCAAAAGCACGTATGTGGACATGGAGTTCTTCACCTCGACCTGGAAACGAGATAAGTAGGAGATTTTGCGGATATGGCCATAATACATGTCGGAACAAAACGAGGCTGATGCTGACACCGTTAGTATAACAAGAGCATATCCAAACTCACACATTATTCTGGTGAAAGTGGGACAAAAAACCGTTGTCTAAGAGATCAAATGGAAAAAAAACATGGCCGCAGTGCCCAGCTAAGTAGTCTCGCGCAACCACAGTCTTCCACGCTGGCTTTGGGAACTGCCGGAAGGGACGGGTCACAGTCTACCCGCCAAAGGGAAATATATTTTCGACGTGTCGCATCCTGAGAATCTCAGGTCATTTACGGTCGCACCCTTCCATCGGATGCAAGCGCGAGACGGGGAGCAGTTATAAGGACACTTTTTAAATGGTGCGACGATGAATACCTCGAGGAACGCAGAAGTGACCTGACCGTGATTAGATTTGCTCCATCGTCACCATTTGTTCTGATTGTAAAATATTTCACTCTTCCTATTTCTGTAGGACACGTCATCGTTTTACGTAACACGCTGGAAAGTGAAATGCGAACTTTGTTATTTTGACCTGTTCCACCTTACTTGACGATACTCTACTGTTTATTTGGAAAAAATTGCTGTCTAGTGTGTAGGCTAACATGATACATGTATTGTACGTACTACCCCCTACTTGGAATTGCTGCATCGTTTAACAAGGTTTCCCCGCAACTGGCTCTGCTGCCGAAGATTTTTCCGTACGCCTGATTAGTTGTACCTGAGTAGGGACCACTGTCGAATGCCAGTTTCACTGACCAGCTTTGAGTGGAACCTGAAAAAGACATACGACGACGTTTATCTATTGTTTGGGTATACCCACACAATAGGTAAACGTCGTCGAAGAGCCAACCGGGCGCTTGCGAAACCTCCCTAATAAATAGGAAGTCAACTTCCACAATTTCGCAAATTTTCGACCCCACATGGGGTCTTCCTCAGGCACTTTTCAGTTACTCAGGCACTGAAAAGTGCCTGAGGAAGACCCCGGTTGGGGTCGAAAATTTGCGAAATTGTGGAAATTGGCTTCCTATTTACTATCATCCGTTGTGTCGACTTTTGTGCGTTTACTTTCTTTGGACTTGTATTCCATCACTAATGTAAACATTCACTACGGAATTTCAGGAACTCTATCGCCGAATCAATATTACTGTTGATATTTAATTACTTTAATATAAATGCATGTACATGTAGGATGTTGACTTCTGAAGATGGGTGAGCCACAACTCATCCACTAGCTGGTGTCGTCTGCGAACGCATATAGACTGGCGAAATGCAGTGGTCACCTGGCGAGAAACCCAGTGCAGAAAGTTTCATCTAGGACCCGGGCGGCAGTTTTGGCCCGCACATTGATCAACTGGTACATGTAGGAAAGTAGGGCCCACATGTACTAAAGGGAGACATGCGAAAAATATTGCCCGGCGGGCACAAGTTGTCTTTGTGTTGATTAGCGCACAGCGCCGTCTGTTAATAGGCGGTAACACTACGGTACTGCACAGGCCCCGGGATAGCTATCAGTGAGTTTAGAACACGTATCTAACCAAACGTATCTGAAAACACACCACGAGCTCACAAATTCGTGAGCTCGGGGTGTGTTTTTTTACAAACTAGTGTTTTTTGGTTAGATACGTGTTCCAAACTCACTGATAGCTCTCCAGGGGCCTTTGCTGTAGCTTAGTCTCCCGCGTATTAACAGACGGCGCTGTGCGCTAATCAAAACAAAGACAACCTGTGCCCGCCGGGCATTATTTTTCGCATGTCTCCCTTTAACAAAGCTGTCGATTTCATTTAGATTGGTACCGCGATCCTCCACTAGGTGGGTTTAGGAGGATCGGTATAGACTAGTACCTGATCTTCCCCACCTGCGCGCTGCAATCGGACGTGGCTTCGTTGTTAGGACCATTTTAGCTCACCCGTGAGCTTTTGTCGTGGTGCAGCGTCCGTCATCCGTCGTCGTCGTCGTCCGTTAACAGGGCACGTTTCGTAACCGCTGGAGTTATTGATCTGAAACTTGGTACATATATACTCCTAGGTCATAACGGGTTTTTGATTTGACGTACTTTTCAAGGTCACAGAGGTCAAAGTTCTACAAAATTAACGAACCTGCCACAATTCTTCATCATTTCACCGAGCGTCTTCATATCTTGCAGAAACATGTATTAGAGGAGTACCTTCAAAAATACCGACTTTCGGCCCGATCGGACATCTAATATGGCCGCCAGGTGGCGTAACCTGAAAATCATCCCAGTCCTATAACTCAGGAACGACTTGACCCAGAGCGATCAAACAGCCTATACAATTTCGCGTTTTAATCGGGTGCTATTTAAAGACGAAATACCACCGTTGAAAATGACGGATACTGTGGAAGAGCTCCATAATCCCGATTCATCACTACGTCCGTCGTCGTCCGTTAGCAGGGCACGTTTCGTAACCGCTGGAGCTATTGATCTGAAACTTGGTACATTTATACCCCTAGGTCGTATGAACTATGACACCAAGTTTTGGTCCGATTCGATTCTTGGCTTAGCCTCCAGGTGGCCAAAACCAAAAACACAAAAAGCGCAATAACTCCTGAACTAATGACTGGATCCTCTCCAAATTTTTATCATTGGTGTATCTAATAAGGATACATAACATATATAACGGGTTTTTGATTTGACGTACTTTTCAAGGTCACAGAGGTCAAAGTTCTACAAAAGTAACGAACCTGCCGCAATTCTTCATTATTTCACCGAGCGTCTTCATATCTTGCAGAAACATGTATTAGAGGAGTAGGGGAAGACGGGGCACAGTGGGTCGCGAATCTTCTTTTCCACGATTACTCAGAAATGAAGCAATGCAGGTTCATAAACGAGGTGCGAAATGGTAGAGGGGGATGTTGCCTACATATAACAACTATTATTTTAATGCCAGCTGCTACCAATTTCTCATAGGAGGTTCCGCAAAAAAAATTCCAAGTGACCCACTGTGCCCCAATAGCGGGTCACCACCTGGGGCACAGTGAATCACCACATCGAAAAGTGAAAATATGAAGATCAGCTTATGTAAATGGTAAGAAAAATGTATTGTTTCAACGACTTGAGGAACCAACAGAAACATTACAACTTCCATTGCACTCAGACAAAGCCGCCCTGAGCCTACATAAACCAACCAAAAACAATACTAGTAGTTCTCCTCAAGGTAAAAAAAATTCTACCCAGTGAAATATAGCTTTTTTGATTCAAACATCTGTATCATAACTTTCATTGCATTTCAACATCTATTGTGAGGAGTGAGGTGATCTTGATGGCTGAAATAGACCTGGGTACAGTGAGTGACCACTTGGGTGACAAAATGTATTGACCCACTGTGCCCCATCCCACTGTGGGAAAGTTGACTTTTTCACGACCTTCGATCTCCGGCATGCCATGGATGGCCTAAACATAATGGGCACCACTTCATTTACACCACCATATTCGTCTCCTTTCAGATTTTAGTGGGTTTTCAATATGTCTTCGCAATCTATTTGATATTACAAAAATAATGAAGGGCCAATATTTTAGTTTTGATGCTGAAAAACAGACTTTCCTTTGCATTTTTTTGCTAAAACTTGGAATGCTTGCAAATTAAACTTTTGGAAATGGGTAAATCTCGCGCCCATCATCTGATGATGTCATCATTGATGTCCTTGCTTTCACTTTCGAGAAATAGCCACTGATTCACTGTGCCCCGTCTTCCCCTACCTTCAAAAATACCGAGTTTCGGCCCGATCGGACATCCAATATGGCCGCCAGGTGGCGTAACCTGAAAATTATCCAAGTGCTATAACTCAGGAACGACTTGACCCAGAGCGATCAAACAGCCTAGACANATTAAAGTTTTGGAAATGGGTAAATCTCGCGCCCATCATCTGATGATGTCATCATCGATGTCCTTGCTTTCACTTTCGAGAAATAGCCACTGGTTCACTGTGCCCCGTGACCCACTGTGCCCCGTCTTCCCCTACACAATGGCATATAGAATTGTTCCAACTTACTATGTCATCCAAATCTGAGCTTTTGAACCGCCTGACTTTTTGCATTCATTTCTGCACTGTACTTCCCCAAACAACGCGTACATCATAAGCCGGCGGCTGAAACCCATGACGTCACGAAAACCTGTGCTGTTCACCCGTCTGACGCAATGCACACGTTCACTGCCATACATGACGCAGACAAGTACGGCGCTTGCAACAGGCGGCGGCATATCGTGACGTCAACAATACTTGTGCTTCTCTAAATACACCCAAATATCTTTAACGCCATACAATCACGAGAGCTACCGTAGCCGTCGATTCACATTTTTGTTCGAACAAAAATGCGAAAAAGTTTCTTAGTAAAAGTTAGATGACGAAAAACAAGTGTTGTGGTCAGAGTCGATCATCAATCAGATTATTTCACATGGAAGCATGTCACTTTCACGTGACTTTTTCAACGAGTGTTCGAACCAAAATGTGAATCGACGGCTACAGTAGCTCTCGTGATTGTATGGCTTTAAATTCAACATCGCTTTCTCCACAGTATGAGTCACTATCTACATCTTTCCCAATTATCTATTTATGGACAGCCGTATACAATGAGCAACTTCATCCCCTTGGTGCCAAACGAACGCCTATGAGCTACAAACCCCCAAATCGCCTACACTATAAAAATATCAGCAGCGATCCTCAAAGGCCTTCGTCGTGTACTACCGCCTGTCGGCGGTTCCGGGATCCTTGCGTCCAGGCGGAGCAAACGATAAACGACCAGTTAAAATGATCTAATGGCTCTGTATTTGTACAGTATCGAAATGAATCGAATGAATGCTGCACATTAACTCTTCGACGCCCAAGACCGTGATATCACGTATCAGTTAGGTGCCCGACACTACCACTTTCTTTTGCTCATAACTCACTTATTATTGGTCCGATTGAGCTGAAATTAGGTGCAAATGAAAGAGAATTAAATTCTACACTACACAAGTTGAGCCCTTTTCGCGCGCCTTTGCCGAAAATATACACCGCCCCCTCTTAACCGCGAATTTAGCGACATTTTTTTGAAAAATCGAGCAAAAATACTTTCGAATTGGCTGTGTCACTGGGATTGACGTTGTTGGAAAGGGCTTTTGCTGCACTATAGGCCTACATGTCCAGTTTGCACGCCACACCACCGAGAAACATTTAGGGAATTTATTTGTACGTCAGTGTGCTTAAAACTGGCCCTGTCGAATGTGCTGGCCTTTTCAAAACGCGCCTGTGCGGGAACGCCACGTCGTAGGGGCTTCATTGAGGAATGAAATAACGAGCGTGGTGTTGTCTATTCACTGTAAAAAAATTCCTTCGAAATCATGCACGGTTAAGGAGTAAGAGCAAAATTACTAGACCCATGTCGGACCCTTGCAAAAAGACAGTTTCTTCCAATAATGGCAGGGCGTCAAAGAGTTAAACAGCACAGGCAACTTTCTTTATCATCGTGTATTATATTTATTAACCAAATCTGAGGTGATACCAATAAAATCGATAGAAGCTCTAGGCATTTCTAATGGAATATTAAGTAGGCCTTCACAACAGTTTGTTGTACTAAATACGCACCAACTGCAGGTCTCCACAGAGGGCCGTATACATTGTGTATTGTGACAGAATTGAACTTTTAAGTCAATATGGCATTATTGATGTCATGATATAAAAACTGCGTAAGGCCAACGATAGTTTCCATGGAGTGAAAATGATGCGGATTTTTTTATTCTTGCGCTCAACAGTGCAGAGAGCCCATTTTATTTTCCTTTGTGCAATTTTGGGCCTTTGACTGCCAAACGGAGTTGCGAGTAAATCAGAAGCTGGCCACCAGGTGGCCAGGGATGAAAATCTATGTCGACGCCAAACCCACTTCGTTGTATACTGGGTGGCCAAAAAAATCGCACAGGCATATTTCCACTACCCAGGGCCCAACCTGCTGATAAAGTTAAAGTTAAAGTTTGGGTTTATAGTCTGATATCAACTACGGTAGAGGTTCTCATCCGACTTTACACTTTAACCCCAGTCTGCGCTGAAACCTTTCAGTAGAACTCAGATGAGCTGCTCATTCAGCGCTACAATTGAGCATTTCCGACCGGTACCCATTTATACACCTGGGTGGAGAGAGGCCACTGAGGTAAAGAGACTTGCCCAAAGTCTCACGCCCAGTGGAATTCGAACCCGGGATCCTCTGACCGCTAGTCGGAGACCCGAACCACTACACCACCGGGCTCCTCGCCCAGTGATAACACTGGATGGAGAATGTTTCTAGAAGAAAGAACACACCAAGGTAGCCAGATTCAGTCCAGTGGTAAAACCTGTTTTCTAAAGCGAAGTCGAAGCCGTAATCATGCTGAATTTGCAGTCCCAGAACGTTGATAAAACGACCTCTGACTTCACAAAAGTCGCTCTGGAGTTATGTAGGCTACGTACGTACAACTACTGTACCGAATCCAGAACTTTCTGGGCGAGCGATGCAAGGGGGAAAACGTACTCTTAGGAGTTGAGAATTCTGGAGTGGAGATGCAGGTTTAGGCCTACATGATCCCCCTTCTCCAGCTGAAATGTGGATCCGGAATGTAGAAGAGTGCCAGCTGAAAGAATTATCAAAGAACGTTTGTTTCGGAACAGAGGGATGCATCCCTCCATCCGAAATAAATGGCTACCGCTAGGCTACCTACGGCAGCCTAGCGGCAGCCTGCGTAGCTACGGCATTATGGATTAGGATCTATGGGAAAATTCCACAGCAGCACTGAAATCCCGTCAACGAAAAAAGTATTTGTCGGCTATAATACAAGTCATTCACAGGCCCAAAAAGAAACATATTCCCTTATTCCAGTAACCGGTAGCACTTGTCACAAAAGCGACTTGAACGACGAACGACATGCTGAACTGGCGGTTGGATATAGAGAACTACATGTATGCATGAATTAGGCAAAGCAGACAAAGAACTCTGTTACTAAGCCACATTGTGGCATTTCTGACAATGGCTTATGCTGATTCAATGGCCGATTACGCTGTTAACAGGCGTGATTTCTGATCTGCACGGGGTGATAGACAGTGAAGCGAACATTCGACTTCGGCTTGGCCTATAAGCAGAAAGCAGACGACCGCCACAAAATCCCGAATTTTCGTGTTATTTTCGGCGATATTGTACGCATTCATATATGATTACTTACTACGGATATCTTTCGTGGAAACAGTACNACTACATACGTCGGATTCAATTTTCTCCACCCCATTGGTTTGGAGATATTCAAGATAAACTGCTGTCCATTTACTTTTGGCCATGAGTGTACGTACAACTACTGTACCGAATCGAGGTACACTCATACCAAAAAATAAATGATAGAAGGAATTTTGTAAAGTCGTGTTTCTTTATTTGCAAGTTTTCACTGAAAATTTTTGCGCCGTGACTATTTGCACAGCAAGTTGCTGTGAAAACAGTACAATATGTCTTAGTTTTCGCACTGCTTAGCAGATTCTAAGCAATGAAAATGCGAGATCATAATGAGGATGCATTACGATAATTTATGCACGGGGCATACATGTATTTAACAACGAAGTGATTATTCACACGGTCAATTTTCAGTCAGTTGATTGGCGCAGTGCAAAGATGGAGTGGACTGTAAACCAAAGGTCGCGGGTTCGAATCCCGGTTGTCCCTTTCATTTTTTTCTTCCCCCCATTTTTTACTTTCTTTTTCTTATCTCAGAGAACTGTTGTGACTCTTTGAAATTTCTACATGGAACAATTGGTTAATTAATCTTTTCTTAATAGTGACACTGATAAAACCGGCTACAGAATAGTTACATCAACATGGGCACGGGCACACCCTGGTATTCGGACTCATCCCCATACTCTGACCCACAACCCCCAGGGGAGTTAGTTATGTGACTGACGAAAACCGACAGAATGCGTCACATATAGGTGTC
This sequence comes from Notospermus geniculatus, assembly GCA_002633025.1. NCBI lineage: Eukaryota > Metazoa > Nemertea > Pilidiophora > Heteronemertea > Lineidae > Notospermus > Notospermus geniculatus. The sequence continues at coordinate 8,707 of NMRB01002954.1, forward strand.
TAAGACTTGGGTCATCACACATAAACAGGCTGCAATACCAGATGACGGACCAGTGTTGGTTTAGGTTTAGGGCGGCTTATTAGAGATATGAGTAGGCCTAGGCCTGTGTGTCGATCTAATGCAGCGTCGATAACAGTGGGTTGGCATATGAGGTACGTTCTATAATATGTGGTTCTGAATCAATGCACATTTTGACCGAAAATTAGCAAAATATGGTCTTTTGCCCCCCCCCCCACCCCCAGAGGACGTTTTGCCTCCCCCCAGGCCAAAAAGCTAGCTACGCCCCTGACAACCTGTTTTATCACTCAAATACTAGTATGTAGGCCGATAATGGAACATGTTCTTATACTCCGATAGGTGCCTAGGTCAGGTCCGTTATCTGGTATTCCAGCCTGTTTCTATGACCCAAGTCTTAGACACCTATATATGACGCATTCTGTCGGTTTTCGTCAGTCGCATAGCTAACTCCCCTGGGGTTGTGGGTCAGAGTATGGGGATGAGTCCGAATACCAGGGTGTGCCCTTGCCCATGTTGATGTGACGATTCTGTAGCCGACTTTATCAGTGACACCAAGATTAATTAACCAATTATTGTTCCATGTAGAAATTTAAAAGATTCACAACAGTTCTCTGAGAAAAGAAAAAGAAAGTAAAAAAGGGGAAAAAGAAAAAAATTAGACAATTACCGGGATTCGAACCCGCGACCTTTGGGTAACAGGCCCTCCGTCTTTGCACTGCGCTAGTCAACAGACTGAAAACAGGGCGTGTGAATAATCACTACGTTGTTTAATACGCCCCGTGCATAAATTGTCGTAATGCATCCTCATTATGATCTCGCGTTTTCATTGGTTAGAATCTGTGTGTATAAAGCAGTGCGAAAACTAAGAAATATGGTACTGTTTTAACAGCAACTTGCTGTGCAAATAGTCACGGCGTAAAAGAATTGATTAAACAAGTCGGCCTTAACCTGGGGTTGAGTATGGCAAACACCAGCGGCCCCAACAGTCTCCGGCACAGAAGATAACTTAGCCTTTGCGTTGTAAAAATTCCAGAAACGCTTTGGATTTAGATTGCACCTCGGTACCTAATTGATTTACATAGGCGTCATACTTATTACGAGTCAAACGCCGAAGATCATTCCTTAATCTTCTTAACTTGATCCAACTAGCATCCGTATCTGGTATCTTAGCTCTACGTCTTGCAGTATTGACTCTATTAGAAAGATCAATTACCTCACTGTCAATCCATCTTGGCCTACACTTATCGCTTATGTTTTTTTAAGGAATATACATGCCATGCACACTCTCATAAATGGTCACTAACCACACCGACCACAAACGGTCTATGTCAACATCTTCAGTAAAATTCCGATTCATAATTTCAGGGTCGGGACCAAGATTTTCCAGAAAGAACGATCTTAAACCATCTAAATCAGCCCTGCTATAATCGTAAACCGTTCTCTGCACACCCTGCCTGTCAGGCAAACCTTTATGCCATATCTCCCTTGTTTTAGGTGGCAGCTCTGAATAATTTTGCAAGAAAGGATAGCAGTATCTACTGATGTTATTACACACCTACATTGTCCACTTCATTCAATAAGAAAGGCTGCAGAGGCTGTACAAGGGAAGACTGCAATATGCAGATACTGCAGTCTTCCATTGTAGGGCAGAATTTTTTTTTTGTGTTGACATGTGTCTGTGGTAGTAGGCCTGCATTCAGTTGATAGGACAATAGTCTTCACCACACTTTTCAAACAGTTTCAATGAAGTTCAAAGTCAGTCAACCACCGAGTGTGTTAAAAATGGACCCTTTGTAAGAAATTGACCGTATGACCACTACATTCCATGTTGACTTGGTTTTGCTCATTCACAACACAGCCCATAATTGGTTGGAGAGGGCTGTTTCAAAGGTGTCTCTGGCATGTGCAGAATAATTCGATAAAAGTGGTCTAAAACCACCTTTCTAATTAAAATAATTGCAATTTCAAGATATGATATGAAAGCTCTCGATGAGAGGAACACACTGCTATAAATTTTGTTAACGAAAACCTGCAAATAAAAAAGTAGCTAATAATATGACCTTACAAAATTCCTTCTATCAAAGGTGGATTTCACCGGATTTTCTCGACTTTCATATCATCTGGTAGCCAGAAAAATTTGCTATCACGTATGTTAGGCCCAGTCTCCTACATTGCATTGGTTTGGAGGTATTCAAGAAAAACTGCTGTCCATTTATTTTTTGGTATATGAGTGTACATGTATATCATGTGTTATTTTTTTTCTTCTAGAAAGATTTTCTACTCGTTTAGTGGTTTGAGACTGAAGTCGTTGACGTATGCCTGTGCAGTTTTTTTGGGGGCCACGCTGTATATGGCAATAATATATACATGTACATGTAATATCATTTCCTATTTTAGCCAGTCATTGGTATTAATATCCTTACCTACATTAGGCCTTTAAAGGATTTAATTACCCAAATTTCATGCGTTGTCCCAGGGGCCCTATTCACAAAAGTCTCGCAGGCGTTGCGATATCGCAACAGTCTGGTATCGACCTCGCAAATTTTCCAGCCGTATTCACAAAAGCCTCGCATTTTTGCGATAACGCAGATATCTCACAAACTATCTCGCAAATCGGCTGAAATTTGCGAGAGCTCGGGAGCTCCCTCAAAGGTCTCGCAACGCGATTCAGCATCATGGCGGTGGTGAATTTTGTGCTAGATGCCGAGCAAAATAATAGATTGAACCTGAGGCCTCGAATTTTTAGGGACCGGACGAACCCTTGAGACATTTATGATGATACAGATTTGCTTAACAGATTCCGGATGCCACGAACAACTCATACTTGATGTTTGAGGTGACATTGAGCCACGTACCATGAGGTCGCATGCTATTCCCGCCACTCTTAAGTAGGGCCTACTGTGTGCACTCAGATACTTCCAAATCGTCAGTGGGGACATCGTTGGAATAGGCCTAAGTCGGCCCTCTGTGAGCAGAATTGTCGAATCGTGGGTCTACAACACTTTGCGCAAAAGCACCCAAGTCTCGCAGGTGTTGCGATATCGCAAGTGCCGCGTACAGACAGTGGTGAGAGGGCTCCTAGTACAGTCGTCCCACGTGTGTGACATACATGTAATTCAATCTCGCAGTTGATGCGAGGTCACGCAACATGCGAAAGAGATGAGAGAGCGTTAGTGAATACCACGCATCGCAAGCTAAGAGGTCTCTTATTGCCCTCGCAAGTATCCTCGCACGGGACTGCGAGAACGCAAAGTTGCGAGACTTTTGTGAATAACCCCCCAGGTGTTGCTTCTCAAAGCCCATGTTGGACTCCTCAAGAACCACTGGTTACGTCTTTCGACGAACTACGGGCCTAAACTTGTTCTCTATGATAGTCGGATTGCAGTATGTCAAATAAAAGTGTGAGCCTACCAGCAATAGCGGGCCTGGCCTCTAATCTGCAGTGCGCATGCGTGAAATAGTCAATCACGAGAGTACTGGCCAAAATGTATATAGGACCGATGGTGAAAGTGGGATTGTCAGAGGGTGCAGGCAAAATACGTCATCTGCCGGCTTCTAGGCCGATAGTCTGCCTATTAAGGCATCACCAGATGAAAATTCATGGTATTTGGATGAAATCTTTCCGTGTCCACAGGTAGGTTGAAAATATGCTGTGCTAACTAAAATATCCTAATGTAAATTAGAGGAAAATCAGCGTTGGGGCCAGGTTCAAGAGCTCCCTGCTCGTTATTCGGGCTGCGTATTTTAGTTGCCGACTTCTGACATATATATTGACACTATAAATTCTGAAAATTTCAGCAGGATTGGACGACTTTCACTCGTGTCCATACGGCGGTTGAAAACATTGGGTACTGGTTGTCGAAAACGTAAAAAGTTAAGAAAATTTGGAATTTGCACTCTAAATGTAAAAAGTGACATACCGGTATACAAATAATTTGGGTCTGCCAAATAAGGAAGATGATTTAGTACTTTTCAGATTTTATCCTTTGATACGCGGAAAATATCAAAATGAAACTTTAACATTACGAATGTACAGTGGTGAGACGACTCACTGGAGGTCACGCTCGAGTGATTCCAAAACAGTGGGAACAGTGGCGCACCTAACGGGAGGGTTTGCCTGTTATTGCTGGTAATTGCTGTTACATAAGCGAAATTGTACACTACGGAATTTTCACCGTGCTTCGTCCGAACCGAGCACGTTTCGGCACAATTTTGCCAAATGTAGGCCTAATAAATAGGTCGAGCCAACATGTCCAGGTGTAATGACTAAGAATGCCTCCCGTATGCCAATGTTCGCTTTATTGTTTAGCGGATATTCAAAAACAGGGAGAGGGAGACGTGTGTACAGGTGTAATGTTTTTCACTGCCCCCCGTTTGCCAGTGCCTCCCAACAAAAGATTGACGGAATAAGCCGCGACGTGACAATGGGGGAGGCACTGATCAACACGTCTTTCTGTATTTGAGTGTCCGCCGAACAATAAAGTGGGCATTGTCATACGGGGGGCATTCTCATACATCACACCTGTACCAGGGCCTCACGCATTGTCACGTCAGAGCTTATGCAGCGGTCAGTGTGAACCCTGTACCCCTTCAGGGGTCGACACTTTTTCGACACTTATTCGACACGTAGAAAATTTGTCTAGGGTCAGGATTCGACACTATAATTCACCCAGGACCTCAAATGAAATCGTCAGGTATTCACCAGCTTTTTTCACTGATCTTTTCCTTTTTTTAGTCATTTCTATTAGCAATTATGAAGTAAACGCCAGGAATTCGACATTATCTATTTTTGGGGTCGACAGAGATACGACGATAAGAAAAAAATTGAGCGCTCAGAACTCGACACTTTTTCGACACTAATTTAGTGGTGACCCCTGAACAAGAGGGGGGGGGGGTCCAGGGTTTACATTGACCGCTGCAAGCCGCACAGTATAGACAGATGGGTCATAATCGACGAGCATCGTCTCGGTCACCCAGCAGCTGTTTCGAATCTGGGGATCGGTGTAGCAGTACTGCGGAACGAAACGGCTGGCTGCGCGAGACTACACACAGCACTGGGGATTCCCCAAGGTGATTCCCCCAACCTCGAAGCAAGATAATGCTATAATATGTGGTTCTATGATAATTATACATTACGTATGCCTGTAAATGAGGTTGCACTATATTTCGGCCGAACTGGGAGTGAGTAGCTGTGCATACTGTGCGGCTTTTAAATCCATCAATCTTTTGTTGGGAGGCATTTGCAAACGGGAGGCAGTGTAAAATATTACACCGGTACCAAATGACAGTGTAAACGGGCCTGTCCCGCTTGAATTTCATAACGGGGTCGCTCCTAGTCGAGCTCGGCCCGCTTCAACCTGGTTAGTGTAAAAAGGCTAAAGAACGTTTTCAAGGTGCCTGGTAGCCTTTTGTGCAAACATCTTCTCATCTCGAAACCAGGATTTCCATTTAGGCTACTTCAAGGAGCTCTGACCAGCGGAATGCTCACATGGTTTTTAGCTCACCTCTGTGAGGTGACCTTTTCTTATTATGGCGTGTTGTCCGTCGTCCGTCGACGTTAACAGGGGTGGCACGTTTTTAAACCGCTTGGCCTAGAAACTTGAAACTTGGTGTACAGGTACCCTATGGTAAACTATCTCTGGACGGAAACTTAGCGCTGCCAGTTTTACACTCTGGCCTGTAGGGGCGCTTTGTGAAAACCTTCTTTTGGCCATATCTCCTGAATGCTGCTAGCTAGAACCATGAAACTTTTATGGTGGGTTCCTCTGATGAGGCAACATCACATAAATCCCGGGTTTTTGATTTGACCCTCTTTTCAAGGTCACAGAGGTCAAAGTTCAAAATCCACTGTTTGGTGGCACATTTCGTGGCTATTTGACATAGAGAGTTTTGATTTGGTGTGAAGATATATCTAGGCACCCTCTACAAGTGCACCAAATTTCGACCCAATCGGACTTCAAATATGGTCGCCAGGAAACCATATTGAAAAAAGGACTTTGCCCCATATTTTATAAGTTGGAGTAAGTTGGATGTTATAACCTTTCCAAAACATGTACCTGGATACCTTCTAAACGTATGGCAAATTTTGGTTAGAATGGACGTCAAATATGGCCGCCAGTCAGCCATCTTGAAAAATTTACTTCGGCCTATGTCTAATCAGTAGTAAAGGTTGAGATGGTTTTATGTTGCCCAAATATCTATGTAAGTATCGTCTACATTCATGCTAAGATTTCAGTTCCAACAAACTTCAAATGTGGCCACCAGGTGACCATCTTGAAAAATAGAATTTTTGACATCTGCGGCCAACACAGGAAAGCAGTTTGCTCACAAATACCACGAACTCCTTGTGACAGTCATCGACTGAGTTTATGTCATTGATTAGTTATTGCTGACCAGATAAATACTTTGATGTGTTCAGCTTTCATTATTCTCCTTCATCATGTGTGTCACAGTTTTACTTTACCACAGAGACTTATCACAGAGGTGAGCACAATGGCCCTGGCCATTTCATTACCGAAATGCTGACGAAACAATATTTTCTGATAGATACCTTACGATACCGGTAGGCCACTGGTGTGCCAAGTCAACGTTAGTGATTTCTACCACCCGTAGCTAGTGTATAGAGAAAATAGCAGGTATAGTTTCATCAGCATATCTGATGACCCTTCTGTATTTGTTACAACTGATTCGTAAAATCAGTTCTGCATTGCCTATGGGCTAAGTCTAAGTAAACACGCGCCAAGGTCAGATGGGACTTTAATGTATGTAGAATCGACGTGTCTACATGATTGGGGTGGATTGTGAGGGCCTCGATGGATGCGAACACACTTTGCAAGTGTGTTTGGGCAGATTAAGGATAGATATGGCCATATCATCGATTTGCATGAATTTGGCTTTTCTATGCGCATTGATAGGATTGCCTATTTTTCGTGCGACTTTTTGGCACAGAATTCCGCGCACGGAAACGCGCCAGTGGAAAGCAGGCCTAAATTTCGCGTCCTTCACACCTGGCGCGATTTCTGCAGATACAAACATTAAGGGCCGATTTGACGGGCGTTTACATCGCGGCGATTTTAACGCGGTTGGCGATATCGCATCCAAAACGCCCGTCAAAACCCCAAAACGCCAACAGCGGGTGGCATCGCCAAGGAGAGAACAAGAAATGTTTTTAAAAAAACATAGGGCGGTGGTGTTTGAATTTCCTGATTGGTTTGCTATTTTGTTGGGCGGGATTTTGGGACGTGACTTGATTGACCAGTAATGATCGTGCCATTAGGCCTAGGCCCACATGATTATGACGATGCGAGGACTTCGAACTGGAAAGACAGCTGAGACCATTTTGAGAAATCATCAGTCAATATTCAGTACATGCAAATATCATAGCCCGCTCCCCACGGAGCAACGTGAGAAACGGGAGGAAATTCGGAATTGACAAAACCACATAGGCCCATTTATTATAAATACGCACCCTGGGCTAATCTGGCGATGACTACAGGGGTGCTGCATCACGTATTAACGTCCGGCAATGTCATCAGAAGCATTTAAGTTGAAAAGGAAAACGCACCAACCCACACGCTCATGTCATACATGTCATAGGCGAATTCCCTGTCAGTCCAATAAATTGACGTGCATGCCAAAACTCAGTGACGTCGTTGCTAAGGTGAATCGGTTCTAGGCGACGCCCATGGCGTAGTCTAGACAGCGTCAACACCATTGGTGATGACGTCAAAACGTTGTGCGGTCAGATTGAAGTGGGATTGCACTCGATGCACAGCAAGCCGTATGGACTATATTCGCTTTGTTTCCCCCGGGTTTCCAAGCCAATTCAGCTGACTGTCATTAACTAACACATGTAAGTGATTTTTTTTATTTTCATGCCCTCAGTTGTTTATACGGCCCACTCAGGCACTCACTCTGCATCGAACAAAATGTGTATTGACATGTATGAGTGAGACACTGATCATGACGCGATGACGTCAACTGAAGGCTATGTAAATTACGCCTACAACAATACAAAAAATGGAGCATGGTCATGCGTGAGGAACGGGAGGACAATTCCAGGAATTGACAAAAACACTAAAACGCATCCCGAGCTTGGATGCTGAATGAAACGTGTCATCAGAAACATTTATGCCAATACAGTTTCATAATTTCGTTGTACTGTTTTATTAAGGTTGAAAAGAAAATGCATCAACACACAATACACACAGACGAATTCCCTATCGAATATTGACCTAAATTTCATTGTGTTCAAGGTCATGAATGACGTTTTATGGGATTGTGTGTCACGTGAATGCATATTGTGATGACGTTTTTTACGGGGTATGATTCTTTTTCACATATTTTGATGACGTTTTTGTATATTTTGATGACGTTTTTCACAAAAACTGGTCGAAATTTTTTCATAGCCAGAACAGTAGGGCGTAATACTATATATTTCATGTATTGATTATCTAACCTTTGGACGCCCTAAAAAGGTCATGGTAAAACTCGATCAACAGTGTTGATCGACCTACGGAGCGATATCCGTTTTTACTGAGCGTTAAAAAAGTGGCGATTATCGCGGCGATAAAAACGCCCGTCAAAACGGCCCTTTCGATTTCTTTTTAAAAATCGCTCCAGCAAACATTTAGTGTCCTTCCAAGAGCTGTGTGAAATTTCATCAATATTGATCATTTCCGTCGAGTAGATTTCGCGGGTCGCTTCCGCCTCAAATGTACACGAAATACAGGCAGTGTGTTACTATACTCAGCCCCCATCAAAAAATCACCTTCGTCACGTTGAAACTCTTCTGACGTCACAGAGGGAGTGTCATGCCGAATACGGCTTGCTCGAGTGTAGGTTCATCAGTGCAATAAAATGACCTGCCATATTTACTGAACTCAAGAATGGTCCCCTACCAAGACAATCTGCAAACTTGATCATCGCATTATAAATATCCTGAAATACCAAATCAATTAAACCGGAACCAGCTTTCGGAACCTGAAAAGGTCTGCAAGTGCATTGATAACAAAACGATAGGAAGTTTTGTTGGTGCACATTTATTGACCCCCGCCCCCCCCCCCATCCTAAAGTCGTAAAGCAATATTTGTGTTATTTTCTCTCTCAGGGGGTCTGGGTCCTACGAGTGCGGAAACAATGATATCATTTGATAAGAATTCAGAAAACTACTCCAGTTTATATTTAAAGCAACACTATTCAATTCAGAAAGTGCTTACGTTCTCCGACGTTAGTAGTGCAAAACGTTTATGGTCTATCTGAATATATTAGAGCTCTGCCTGCAGTTTTTCAAACTTTGCTGACAGCTGGGCCTTGATTCTTTGAAGTAGGCCTATGAATCAGGCAAGTATTTTGAGGACCTTCACCTTCACACCAATCTCCATTCAAGCAGGCATCTATCGTGACACCTCTTCAAGCTACCGTAGCCTCGTAGATGCAAACTTTCTCTCCCAAATGATGACAAATACTTTTTATTTCGGCGTGATCAACGAAAGGAACCTTTGTTATCAATTGTATATTGTCATATACGTATCAAAGAAATGCTATTCCTCTTTCACAAGTTAGAGCCATCCTGAGAACATCAGGGGTTCTTAGTGCTCGCTACCTTCGTCACCGCACACAAACCCCTAAGAGAATTCGCTCGAATCCGTGGAGTATCAAAGCCATTCCAGCAAATGTTCATCCCCACCATCTCATCCCAAGTAGGCCGGTGATTGATACACATGAACTACGCAGGTTTGAACGAAGCTGACCCAGCAGGTCAACATGAAATAACTCCAGCGGCGTATCTGTTTGGCGACGTGTGGCCTGAGAATGATATACATTCTGTGCGATGAATGTAGGATAGGCTGAGCTCAACTTAGGTTGAATCCAGCGGTGTAGGATAGGTTTATGGTCGGAATAACGATGTCAGCTGCTTGGCTGTGAATATTACAAGGGCCGTTATAGCCTACATGTATACGTGTAACTGATCTCTAGTTGGGTTGAGGTGGGGAAACTGAGGTACTTCAGCACTGTGTTGTGCGTGACACTACGATACAATCTACGTGTAATGCCTGTCATCTTAAGGTGACTCAGAAATGGCGTTCGCTGATTGGGCGCATTTTCTCAGGCGCCAAATACCCCAGCAAATCAGGCGAATTCTCTCAGGGGTTTGTCTGCGGTGACGAAGGAAGCGAGCAGTAAGAACGCCTAATATTCTCAGGATGGTTAGAGTGGAACATCCCAAAAATAGCCTCTTCAAGCTCTGAAATTTCTAATATCTAAAAAAATAGGCGAAAATATTTACCAAATACCGCACAGACACGCATTTATAACACAAAAATCATCCCCTCCAAATTTCACCTCGAAAGGTTGAACCATGGCCGAGAAAATCCGCGAACATAATCCGTGAAAGAAAATCAAGGATGATAATAATGGTCACTCTAGTGAACCAATTCAACAGAGAACGGGCTTTAATATTATGTTTCAGTCGTCACTTCAGCAGTGACTGGAATTCATTAGTTTTTTTTCACATTGGCGCATAGAGTGAGCATTCAGTGCCCGTTTTCCATTCATATTGTAATAAGCACTATGATTGACAGGTGGCGGCGGGTAACACGTCACGAGAGGCCACGTGGGTGTCTACATAGGGGGCGCGCTGATCTCCTGTCATGCCTGGCGCAATTGCCGCGGATTGTGTTTACGATCAGGAGTACTGAAGTACTGCGTCAGCTGCATGGAGGGAATGGATGATGTATGGTAATAAACTCAGTTGATAGTGCGTTCAGAAGTGCTCGCGCTATGCGCCTATTACATGATTAATGCTCATGACAATGCCCTAATCGCGTTTTGACAAAAGGCTTATGCGCCACCATTCAATTCTTATGCGCCACTATTCAACTCTTATGCTCTTTACTTGGTTGGGAATGCGCTTCTTGTGCCTTAATTATTGCTCACAATGCCATAACGCCATAAATGTAGTGACCACCTATCGGTCAACTCGCTGTCGGTGTAAAGGGAAAGAATGTCCCCAGGAAAAACTGTCCTGGGAACAAAAGATCCTATTACATGTATTACATTCTAATCTCTGGGGATTGATTTTCTAGTCATGCCGCTTATTCCGTCATTCAACAATAGAAGTGGACACTTTTTACAGGGAGACACTCTGTACCGTTACACGGGCTCCTATTGCAATCAGCCCAGCAGGTGGTCGCTCTGTCGGACCGAGCTCAACACAAAGCAATTACATGTCCCGCCCGCATATCTTGGAATGAGGTTTTTTAGGTTTTTTTCATTAGAGTGCTCTGCCTGTGCTCATGCCCTTTAGGCCAGCCCCTTTTTCGGGAAGGCGTACGATTAGCTGCCTGGTATTAGTGGGCAGGCGACACTATTCAGTGCACTGAACGATTAGCTGCCCGATTGACAGGCTTATAAACCTCATTCCAAGATATGCGGGCGGGACATGAATTGCTTTGTGTTGAGCTCGGTCTGACAGCGACCACCTGCTGGGCTGATTGCAATAGGAGCCGGTGTAACGGTACAGAGTGTCTCCCTATAAAAAGTGTCTACTTCTATTGTTGAATGACGGAATAAGCGGCATGACTATAGAAAATCAATCCCCAGAGATTAGAATGTAATAATAGGATCTTTTGTTCCCAGGACAGTTTTTCCTGGGGACATTCTTTCCCTTTACACCGACAGCGAGTTGACCGATAGGTGGTCACTACATTTATGGCGGACCCATGCAGTCACCATCGATCGTGCAGCAATCACGTAGATGTCTTGTACATTGGCCCGCTAGAACTTTGCTGCCATTTTTGTCGGCAATATGCGCGGCTGACTGCTCCTATTCCGAAGACCGATGCCGCCGGGCGGGAATGATCTCGCGAATGACGGGGATGCGCAAAGCAGCTTACACAAAAGTTTCAGACGTTGTGGCCAAACCCTCGGTTGGTAGACCGAGGGTCTGGTCGCGCGAGACTACCGCACAAGGATGAATGATTGAGCGCATATCCTTTTGTCACCGAAGCAAGTAAAGAGCATAAGAATTCAATGGTGGCGCATAAGCCTTTTGTCAAAACGCGCATAAGGGCATTGTGAGCAATAATTGAGGCACAAGAAGCGCATTCCCAAGCAAGTAAAGAGCATAATAGTTGAATAGTGGCGCATAAGAATTGAATGGTGGCGCATAAGCCTTTTGTCAAAACGCGATTAGGGCATTGTCATGAGCATTAATCATGTAATAGGCGCATAGCGCGAGCACTTCTGAACGCACTATCAACTGAGTTTATTACCATATACATCATCCATTCCCTCCAGCTGACGAAAGCTGAACTTCAGTACTCCTGATCGTAAACACAACCACGGCAATTGCGCCAGGCATGACAGGAGATCAGCGCGCCCCCTACACCCACGTGGCCTCTCGTGACGTGTTACCCGCCGCCACCTGTCAATCATAGTGCTTATTACAATATGAATGGAAAACGGGCACTGGATGCTCACTCTATGCGCCAATGTGAAAAAAACCTATTGGTTGAAGAGAAACGAAGCAATATGGACGTCGATCATTGGCTGTGCGAGGGCCTCGCGTGTTATGTTCTCTTGCTGTTCAAATACATTCACCTCTAGCAGGTCAAGAGACGTCTGCTTCGAACACTCGTACTAGTCTAGCTGGTCAAGACCATCTGAGGTTTCCTCACTGAGGCCAGAGAAAGTTTTCTTCAAGTTGAAACTTAAAAAGGGCCACTTTTTGTCGACAGCAGGTGTGAAAGGAAAGAATGTCCCCAGGAAAAACGGTCCCAGGAACAAAAGATCCTATTGTTACATTCTAATCTCTGGTGATTGGTTTCTATAGCCATGCACCTTAGTCCGTCATTGAACAATAGAAGCGGACGCTTTTTACAGGGGGACATTCTTTACTGTTACATCTACGCCAACGGCGATGATCGCATCATTTCAATACCGTAGTTTTGCCTTTCGCCCCAGTGTTGGAGAACGGTACAATACAATGGCCACGTGGATACCCTAGGAACGAGAGTTAATACTCTCTCACTGCACCAGACACCCTCTGTAATACATAGGGCGAGGTTGATGAACGATAGTTTAACAACATACGCGGGTATGTTTAGCACAGGAAAGGGAAGGAACACTGTGTCCCTCTAAAGCTTTCAACAAGCAGATAACGTCGTCACCGCTGCTTCTCAGAAAGCGAAGGCTCTGTAAAGAAGGTTTCACACTATCGTGAACACTAGTTAGAACGCAAGACACCGATTCAGAACGCAAAATGTGTCCCAGATTTGAGAACACAAACGCAAACTAGAACTGTGAAATTTGCTTGACAGCAAATTTGATGGTCCCTACATCAGAAAATGCAAACAATTGAGTGAAGAAAGGGCAAGGAGGGGCATGACTCTGTGGCACAGCAGTCAGGTCCTGGAATGTCTTCCCGCTAAAGGACACATGCAGGGTAGGCAGATAGAGAGGGAGGGCAGACAAATGACTGCACGGCGTGCGCATTCTGCGGACATGTATTGTTTACCTACTGACAATCACGGGGAGTGCATGCATGCGACAGCATGTTGTCTGTTCGGTGGGTAGGTGCGGCTATCTACTGTGGGGCCCAGCACCTCCCCTCTCCAAGGATAGTCCTTACCAGAGGGTGGGGAGATAGTGGTCTCTCCAGTGGAGATGAGGACGAGGGAGGGGAGAGAGGGGAGGGGCGGGGCAGGGAG
>NMRB01002954.1:31844-52869 GCA_002633025.1 Notospermus geniculatus
GAAATAAATCATTCAATTAAGGCACAGGATAATCGAGAATTACGACAGGGGTAGGCCTAGCCTACAGCAGTCAGTATTTTCACTCTGGGCCTGGGCCGAATCCTAATCCTGATGGCAAATGTATCAAAACTGCCGTAACAATAGCAGTAACTGGTTTTACCCATATGAAAGCAGTGTCCACTGAAGCCAGGGAAACAGCCCAGTGGCCCCATCACCAACAACACACCCAACAAACAAAATATCTCCTTGCCCAGTTCCTTCCACTGGATGAATGAGATTTGGCAAATTACCTCAGATTGTGTGTTTCTTAGACCCTGCCAAGTGGCAATAACATTTTTTTGAATCACTCGATATATGCTATACCGATCATCTTAAATCTATGTAGCGGTGGATCTATTCACTTTGGTCTCTACATTTCACTTGACCGCGCTCTCTGTTAAGATTTGACGTTGGTCGTATTAGTTCCGTGTTGATAGCCGTATTGAAAATATTTGTGAAAATCTTGTAATGATATCTAAACACTCTTTCATTCAGTTAGTTTTTCAATGTAAATTCTACCACGATCAGCCTTCTCAAATGTTGAATTGTGCTAACAAGGTTAAGATAACGACCATGCTGTAGGCGCAGGTTCACTTATCATTATGAGTTTGGTTTCGTCTTCCGAGAAATCAAGTTCCTGTTTGTTTCTGGGTCACCAGCTTTCACATCGCCTCGTCTGAAGGCCCTGGGCTGGTATTCATAAAGCGACTTAAGTAAAGGTAGGGCGAACAAATACCCCTTTTTAAGGGTGCACCGAACAACTGGGATAATACACTTAAGTCAGGTAGACCATTCAAATTGGCTCTTAGATTTGAGACACCTCCAAGACAGTCTTATCTTTAGGTAGATTGGCTTATTTGCTTCGTATCATCCAGTTTTTGTAGTTTACTCGAGGGAGATGGCCGTTCTAATGTAAGTTGCGCAGTTTGAGACTAAAGGGAGGCGGGCAGTGCGTTGCGAACGTGTTTTTCGCGATAGAGTGCACTTGATCTCAGAGTTTTATCAACGATACCGCGGTTTGATCGACAGACAATATTGGATCTGTTGATTCGCAACGACCTCGAACCACAAACTCAAAGGAATCACGCATTTCCCCGGAACTGAAACTTGCTCTGTGATTCTATGGATCATTTCAGCAGGTGACACGATGCAAGGCCTGTCTACACCGTTACATTTCCAAAACATTTCTAAAAACATTGAGTTGCAAGAAATGTGCAACACACTTGTTTTGGGATCGTTGCACAGGGTGGACATGACTTTCAACAGTTCAAAATATGTTTGAAAATGTTTTAGAAATGTTGTAGAAGAAATGCCGTGTGAATTCTTCTGCAATACTTCTAAAACATTTTCAAAAGATGTTTTGAATTGTTGCAAGTCTGTCCACAATGCGCAACAATCTCAAACAAGGGTGCTGCAGATTTGTTGCAACTCCATAAGGCGGGGGGGGGGGGTACCTATAGCTGAGCTCATTCCCTAGTGGCAATCCACGGAACTTTCCTTTGTGCGCTGGTCAAACGACCAGTCATTCACATTCAGATTAAATCCGATCACCCTGATAGACTGTTTTCGAAAACCAATCTTCAGTGTACGTGCCGATCCCTAAATCTTTTGTGTCCACTGTGGGTATTGTTCAGCTCTGTCGCTGGTGCTTTGGTCACAAATGGCCGAACAGAGTTTACTCAAAGAGCGGGAATAGTGCAAATCTACATAACAAAGAAGTAACTGGCGAGCGGTATGGAAATTTTCAAATTTCCCAAACACGTATTTTGGACACATACTGTACTTGCGCCCCAATACCGTCCTGGGCGGGAAATCAGAGTAGGTGGTAGATTGTCATATGGGCCGAGCTTAGTACGGTCGAAATAGCCGTCAAGCGAGTAGGCCCTGTTGGTATGCAACAGCAATTAGCATGTCAAAACTTCGCGGCGCTGTGGTGATTCACGGACTACAACAAGTCATGGTCTGATCATCTTACAATGAGGCCTATTCAGAAAATGATCGTTGTACATGAAGTAAAAGCATTTGTTCGTCTTTATTCATATGACCCATGGATTCTGAGCCATGTTGAAAGAATGTACGCGGCCGCAGATCGTCAGGGGAACACGACAGCAGTACCAATTCGGCACCAACCACCCTGTGTCGTAACGCGTGAATGGAAAAGGTCACAAAACTCGTACGCGTCTCGCTTGCCTCCGCGCGTGTAACTCGCGCGCTGAAACGCTCCAATAGGGTTTTATCATGGAGCACTGCTCTCCCAAGCGCATGCTTTCTGCACCATTCATATTACAATAAGGGGTGGGCTGAATGAATGACTGAAGCGCGCTGAAACGCTCCAATGGAAAGCAGGCCTTAGGCTAGGGATACACTGAACGCGATTTACCCATCGCGCGCGTTGTTTCTTTGTTATTTCATACCGCAATACCTCCGAAACAAAAGAGATTCGTGCGAAAATCGCGCGCGATGGGTAAATCGCGTTCATTGTATCCCTAGCCTTATCGTCTGGCGTCGTCCCCGTAGGCGTGAGCCAAAATGTCTCCTCTTTCGTCAGGTCATCCTTCAGTAGCTCATGTATGTCGTGGAATATCTGTGGCACCTACGGAAGTAGATGAAAAACTTGTCCTCGTATGAGAATAGTTGCCTCACCACGTTCCCCAAACTGAGCGCGATCCTTCAGTAATTCGTGGACCCAGTATTCATGACTTCTTTTCTCGGTTTTTCGCCGTTTATTGTAAATATAAAGTGCTAGGACTTCAGTGTCACTGTCCGATTCGTCCGCCATGTTGTCTTGCTCTCTAGCGAGTACGCCTCCGCCTACGCTCATCTGGACATAGTAAAACGCGGCGCACTACGCAGTGTCATTTTCAGGCGTACTACGAGGGTAGGGGAGACCGGGGCACATTGAACACACGTTCACATTGAGCCACCCTGAATAATTTTTTATCAGATGCAGGATAACTTTTCAGCTTTTTACTGAAGATACCTCGGTTGCTAAGCTACCTTGCCAGAATACCACATGTAAATTCTGTGCTACCAGTTTTGATTGATCACAATTCAAAATTATTGATGCCTAAAAGTGAGTTTATCATGTTTTTGGTATTCAGATAGCTGTTAATTATCTAGAGGAGCTGTAGGTCCAAGTGATTAATGTTTGAAAGCAACATGGAACTGTGTTCCTGTGTGGAAACTATCAGTGATGTGGATTCATGCATGAAGCTAGCAGGGCCAAATTTGTAATAAAATACGTGCCGGGGCAGTTNGAATGTGAATGACTGGTCGCACAAAGGCCAGTTCCGTGGATTGCCACTAGGGAATGAGCTCAGCTATAGGTAGCCCCCCGCCTTAAAGGAATATTAATTCATACTTCATTTGAGATACAGTTTTACAACTGTCATGATGAATTTGGAGGAGAAAAAATGAAATTTCATTGAGAGTGCAGGCCATCAGCAGTGATCAGCTGATCCACAGGTTGCCATCAGCAGGTCCATCTAACGGCAAGTTTGGGAACCAAATTTCCCAGTCCACGACCCTCACGAAATTGGCCTCAAAACCTCGGTCAAAGTCACTTTTATCGAAAGTGACTACATACTTTCAACACTTCATTATCATAATCTTACAATAAATCGTAAAAGTTTGAAATACATGTACACAGGAGGGCGTTTCGACGCGAGGGAGTGTTTTGTGACCGACTTTACCCTCTAGATGAGTAGTATGATAATATAGGCTGTACGAGCGATATAGGTGGGGTACCTATTTTGGCGCCTAAGTGGGGTACCTATCATAAGGTCATGCAAGCTCAAAATGAACTAGAGTTGGGCAATTCGCTTAACAGCGAATTGTAGACCATATCCATGGCTAAACGATTTGACACTGAGGAGGTCTTATCTGAGTGCTTCGGTTCGACAGCGGCGGGAAATACGAGTGGTGACCTTTGACCCCTATTGGCTCTTCCAACTGATTCGCGCCTTGCCGAAGTTTGCTACCAGGCCATTTTCTCGTTGAAACCAGTTCGTGTCCGCGGCTTCATCGGGGGAGGGTGGGAAATAAACGGCACGTTTAGGGAGAATTGCTAGTCGATATCGTCAAATTCGCTACAAAATCACCCAAAATCTACAAAAGCAAGATTGTCGGGAAAGTTATGTGGCTGAGGTCCGAAAGTGGTCCAAGAAACGTCAGTATGCCGCTTGGGGGCTCAATCTGCGCCATGGTGAAGGAGAAATGTGTCAAAAAACGAACGGCTTTTTGGCTCGGCGATGGGCTGAGTAAAACAATAGACCATATCCACTGAATGTGGATATGGTCTAATGAGAACCACGTAATCTTGATTCCATAAAAGGCCTTAGCTATGCATTAGGTGGAGTATTAAGACCTTTTATGAACATTAGTTTAGGCAGATCACCTCCATAGGTAGGATACCTGGAGGTTAGGTGCACCAACACCATGCTAGGAAGTTAATATATGAATACGGGCCCAGGTCAAGACACCCTCGCCACCCGAGGTTCTATGGGTTTGTGACATTGCTGCCACTCCCTGAATATGTCATCTACACGCTTCTTCTCTAAGAAAATTGTGCAAATAGAGGAAGCCATTCTGTGTTCACCCCTTGGCAGTGAATGAAGTTGGTGGGCCAACTCGCACGACTCACTCGAAGAAGAGTCTGCATGTTGTCTAATTAGGTGACTCAATGGACTGGTTATTGACACACTTCTCTAAAGTAACGTTCGATAGCGAGCTGCTTTCGTCTTCACCAACTATGTGGGTGACTTAGTTTTATATTCTTCTCTATCACATTACTCTGCGGTAAGCATTAGCGATGAAAGCTTCGCTGTGTGTAGTTGTTGGAATTCATAAGTTCTGCTAGTATAAAGTACTTGAGCGGCCAAAACGTTTTTAGCATGACGTCTACTGCATTAATTGGTGTTGCTAGCAGCAGACGAGATGTTTGGTACCCGGATGTCAATAATAAAGGCGCTGACACGCCGTACACGTTAATACGGACATGTCCATTGCACTGGACCCTTGCAGCTACTATGGCAGAGCGTATCGTATTGTCAAATTGGATTTAACCCCAAACAAATTGCAGCAGAAGTCTTTTCACTTCTGTGTGATTCTGAAAGCTCCTCACTACATTGTACATCATACCGGTACCGAAAATCTAGAAAAATCTAAAATCGGGAAGTGCCCTTAATTTAAGATACTTCATTAACTCCCGTTACAATACACTAGCATGATACCCATGGCGAGCACATACGCAGAGGATGCATGTGGTCAGAGGATGGCATAAGGGGTAAAAAATATGACGGCACCATAAGCAGTAAGGGTGGCCAAAATCATGCTGAAGTCATGTAGAAAAATCCCTGAATATTATGGGTTTTAGTAGTTTTTCAGCGGAAAACCTTCGATGATGTGGCGATGAGACGATGGCCGAAGACAGGTGTAGGGTGTTCTGCGGCTCACACGGAATTGGTGCAGATGGTATCAGCGCATTACAAAAAAGGTGATGGCAAAATGTGCCGCTCGATGAGTGCAGAAAAGCCATTGATTCTGCAAAGCTCGCATCACTTTCTGGCCTAAAAGTAGGTGGAGGACACTCCCCAAATAATCACTAAACATTCCCAAACGTTGTTGTCTCTGGTCAATGCGTAGTTTATGAGAATGTGCGTGACAAAGACCCATGTTTGCTCGTTGACCTAACAGCTGTACACATTGCTACACTGTACACCTGTATATGATGCGATCAACTCCAGTTGGTACGGACGTATTTCAAAATGGAGTCCTTCCATTATAATAAGATATGGCATTAATTCAAAAGTACGCCCCTGGGAGGCATATCATATCATGACTTAGTAAAATGAGATGTCCCCGGAGGCATCTCATAACAGGAAAAATCCGATATAAGATGCCCAGTGCACACACAGAAAAATATTCGTCTCCACTTGAGATAAGTGGGGTCTTGAAGCGCTTTGAAACACAAATATCTTGTATTTGAGATAATAATATCTCGAATCGAGAAAGCATCTGTCTAATGATAAAACTTGATATATCTGTTACACAACCTGAGACAAATGGCGTGTTAAGCCCTCCGATACACAACGTGTCTCACGCTTGAGATATCAATAATATCGAACCGAGATATTGGTCATCGCAAATAAACTGGATCAACACGGGCCACCAGTTCGACCTGACGAGACAACAATGTTGTAATTCGCAAAAATTAAATACAGAAACGCTGACTCACGATTAAGCAAACACATAAGAATATTGATAAACTATGGTTTGAAATCTGAGACACAAATTTTAGGTTGTGAATGTTTCCCTTTCAAAATTATAAAAACAATAATTGTACAGCATCGGGTTTCTCTCAACCATACAAGAGATTTTGTGCTGTGCATTGGTATACCCCGTCCAACTGAACTCTACATAGCTTCTCGGCCTATTGGCTAAGGCTAAAGCTATTACGAAATTTAAGAGTTGCGTTTTTTGCAAGTTGCAAAGTTATGCAACCAGGACAAAAAACCTCAACTGTTGGGTTGATGCAACCATGCAGTTGGTTATAAACAACCCAACAATCCGTAAATTCACATCAAAATGAACGTCATCTGAGCTGCGCACATTCTAGTCTCAAGGATAGATGACAGTTCACTCAGGTCAACATATTACATCTCTCTAAATAATATTATGAGTACTCACAGTGACATTTCGTTGTCTCCAGATAAGAGCACAATATATCATCCAGAAAATTTGACTGGAGACAGTTGTATGTCAGCTTGAGATATCAGTTATTTGTACCGAGTTTCAAAGATCTCAACTCGAGATCCAAAAGTAACTTCTTTTATGGACAAGCGTTCAAGTGATTTTCATCTCAAGTGGAGATGAATATTTTTCTGTGTGTGGGACATCAAATGGGGCATTCTTTGACACCGGTGTCATAGAATGACATGCCCCCCGATATGGGATGCCCTCGGGGCACCCCATATCAATAGTATCGGCCGAAGGCCGATATAGGATGCCCTGCGGGCATCCTACATCGGGGGGGGGGGGCATATCATTCTATGACACCGGCCAAACCTGTGTACGTCATTCACATGCAAGTTGTTCAGCGTTTTTAGGTCAATAGCTGTCCAATGGATATGTTGGGTCGTCTGAATTGTTAGTGAAACACAATCAGGCGAATGTCAAGCCCTCTTGGTATCACAACTATTTATTTTGTCATTGAATATAGTTACGAGAGTAAAATCTCTCCATCATCAGTCTTTGGGTGAATTGTACCTTGTTTGATGTTGTCCTGAATCCGAGTCGTTTTTAGCTCACCGGGTGAGCTCTTACGATGGTGCAGAGTCCGTCGTCCGTTACCAGGGCACGTTTCGTAACCGCTGGAGCTATTGATCTGAAACTTGGTACATATATACCCCTAGGTCAGACATCCTGAGAATCCCAGGGCTTCGCGCTCGCTCACTCGCACTATGATTGAAGGGAGGGTACGACCGTAAATGACCTGAGATCTCAGGATGTAGGTCAGATGACCAATGACACCAAGTGTTGGTCCGATTCGACTCTCAGCTTGGCCACGAGGTGGCGGAGGCCAAAAACACAAAAAGTGCAATACATGTAACTCCTGACTAGATCATCTCCAAATTTTTATCATAGGTGTAGCTAATAAGGATACATAGCTTATGTAACGGGTTTTGATTTGACCTACTTTTCAAGGTCACAGAGGTCAAAGTTCGACAAAAGTAACAAACCTGCCACAGTTTGTCATTATTTCACCGAGCGACTTCATATCTTGCATAAACATGCATTGAGGGGTACCTTAAAAAGTACCAAGTTTCGGCCCGATTGGACATCCAGTATGGCCGCCAGGTGGCGTAACCTGAAAATCAAGTAAGTTCTATTACTCGGGAACGGTTTGACGCAGAGTGCTCAAATTTGTTACTTACCTCCCTCTAGATGACATTTACATGCATGTGAAGATTCGGCCCGATCGGACATCCAATATGGCCTCCAGGTGGCGTAACCCAAAAATCAGCAAAGTGTTGTAACTCAGGAACGACGCTGGGTTCTGCGTGACCGTAGAGCGCGTATCCTTCATCTAAACCCAGCCTTAGGCATACCCTAAATACTTGTCTAAGGCTCCTGTTCCATAGACGTTCACGTTTCACTTTTCACGCGCTACGCTTCACGTTTTCCTTTCGTTCCTCGATTCAGCGCACAACGAGACACACATTACCTGTCCTGTGGCATGCTTTCTCCGAGGAACGAAAGGAAAACGTGAAGTGTGACGCGAGAAAAGTGAAACGTGAACGTCTATGGAACAGGAGCCTAAAGCCCTTTTTACACGGTGCCGGTGATTCCGGATCGAGACTATAGGTCGAGGAGGGTTCGGTTATTTTTCCCCGTGTAAAAGCGAAACAACTGACCTCCACCTTCGAATTCCTCGGGCCAGTTCAGTTCGCCGCGTGAGTCTCGGGACAGTGGAGGTAGGTGGAGGTAGGAGGCCGGTTAGTCTCTCGTGTAAAAGCGAACCGACCTCCACTGGCCTCGTGCGGGATTGAGCACGCTAATGACTGGCGCATTTGCTGTAAGTTACCTGTGAAGAAATCACGCACGAGATTTCTCAAGCACTGCTCATGTTGTTAGAAGCATAGTTAATCTATTTTTAGTGATTATTTTTGTGATATTTCTTACTTGCGATAACTGTAAATGTTGATACACGCCATCTAGTGGCACGCATTTGAACGAACCGACCTCGAACTAGATCGAGGCGGGTTACTGAACCCGCACCTTGTAAAAGCGATCAATCCATCCTGAACTGAACCCGCCCGAGGAGGGTGGAGGTAGGTTTCCTCGAACAAGCATGGTGTAAAAAGGCCCTAAGAGACCATCGCACAATGTCCGAGATAAAAGCCCTTTTTACACGGTGCCGGTGCGTTCCGGATCGAGACTAGATCGAGGAGGGTTCGGTTATTTTTCCCCATGTAAAAGCGAAACAACTGACCTCCACCTTCCTCGGGCCAGTTCAGTTCGCCGCGTGAGTCTCGGGAAGGTGGAGGTAGGTGCAGGTCAGTTATTTTCTCGTGTAAAAGCGAACCGACCTCCACCGGCCTCGTGCGGGATTGAGCACGCTCCCTGAGTGACATCCCTATGGCACTTGCTGTAAGTTACCTGTGAAAAAATCACGCGCGAGATTTCTCAAGCACTGCTCATGCTGTTAGAAGCATGGTTTATCGATATTTTGTGATTATTTCCGGGATATTTTTTACTAACGATAGCTGTAAATGTTGATACACGCCATCTAGTGGCACGCATTGGAACGAACCGACCTCGAACTAGATCAAGGCGGGTTCGGTAACCCGCACCGTGTAAAAGCGATCAATCCATCCTGAACCGAACCCGCCCGAGGAGGGTGGAGGTAGGTTTCCTCGAACAAGCACGGTGTAAAAGGCCCTAAGAGACCATCGCACAGTGTCCGAGATAAAAAAGCTTTGGGAGATTGAAAGCAAAGTAAAAGCCTCATTTCCCGGACGAATACTGTCCTCCGATGAAGACCAAAGTCGGTGACCGATTGAAGTGTACGCTGCTGGGGTATTTAAAGGAGCACGGTATTGGATCACAAATGCGTCATTTGACTGCCGACGAAAAGGGAGCCACCTAGTGGCAGTAAGACGAACTACAAAAATGCATTACAAAATGTACGCAGTAAATCGGTTCATTCGCCGAAACGTAGTTAGTCCCTTGGGTTGGAGAGTGGCGCGGTGGCGCCGGCTGTCGAGAAAAAGTGGCAATGCCGTGCTCCTTTAAGTAAAGAGGAAGACAGACGTGTGTAGGCCTACCGGGCCAAATCAGATGGAGGGCAGTCCCATGGTCTCTAAAGAATGTGGAGTATTCGTGATTTTCTTGAATTTTACGATAGATGTGGTTTTACTTCGATGTAGTGTATGAAATATATAATAGGGTTTTTTTCACATTGGCGCATAGAGTGTGCATTCAATGCCCTTTTCCCATTCATATTGTAATAAGCACTATGATTGACAGCGGGTAGCGGCGGGTTACATGTCACGAGAGGCCACGTGGGCTTCAACATTGCGGCGCGCTGATCTCCTGTCATGCCTGGCGCAATATTGTCGGAGCTGTGTTTGGTACCGGTGTAACATTTTTGAGCGTTCCCCATCTGCCAGTGTTCCCCGTGCTATTGTCTGACGGAATAAGCCGCGATTCGACAATGGAGGACACAGAGAGAAACGTGTCGCGCTATCTGCAGTGTTTCCAGAAAAATAAGGGGAACACTGACACACGGAAACACTGAAAAACTTTACACCGGTACGGATGTACAGCTTTCGTCGGCTGCAGGATTGATTTATACGGTAATGAACTCAGTTGTGCTCGCGCTGTGCGCGTAATTATTGCTGACAATGCCCTCATGCGCTTTTTGACAATAGGCTTGTGCGCGTCCATTCAATATTTATGCGGCACCATTCAACTCTTATGCTCTTTACTTACTTGGGAATGCGGTTCTTGTGCCTCAGTTAATTCTCACAATGCCCTAGTGCGCATTTTGACAAAAGGCTTATGCTCAATCATTGTATCCTTATGCTGTTTACTTGCTTTGCTGACAAAAGGATATGCTCGCTCATTCATCCCTTGTGCGGTAGTCTCGCGCGGCCCGACCCTCGGTCTTCCAACCGAGGGTTTGGCCACAACGTCTAAAACTTTTGTGATGCTGCTTTTGCGCCATCCTGGGAACCCAGGGCATTTCCACTCTGCATAGCGCGTTACAATGCCCTGGGGAAACCCACCCCGTTTCGGTGGGGAAGAGGGCTGTTCCCTCATGTGTACTCGCCAACTGGTAATTCACGAATAAACCATGCAATGCAGTGGGGGATCGCCACTTGATGTAATGGGCAGACATCGCGCCTAGTGCTGTAACGTATGCACATATATCTGGTGTAATGAGTTACCGGGTACCAGTCTCATAGCAATGCATCTCATTCCATAATTTATGCATGCTGTCGGAATGATAGCTGCCCCAAACACATGAACTGGATCATACCTTCGTGTTTTGAACCCGTCGGTACTTACCCATTATCTAGATAATCCATGACAACCATTTTTACGCGAAGTTAATTCAGGAATATTAAAAAATCCAGCGAGTTTGTCAGCGAATCGAAGAATGTTTGAAACCACCATGACCATGGCGGGATAGAAGCTTCGCTGTGATTGGTTGTATTCAGCGACAGATTTTCTGTCGCTAGTTCCACAGCGAAAAGGCGCCAATTTCAACAGGGCCTCGGACGTGCGAGTAGGGGAGCGCGTTTTAGAGGACCTGTTGCAAGAGGATGCTTTTGCGCACGACTGTCCCGTCAAAGGCGAGATATTCCCGCCCGACGGCATCGGTCTTTGGCACATTTCTTGATAAAGACGACACAACTGACTTGTGTATCTCCTTTAGTGTCACTGATGGAGGATCAGATCATCAGTGCTGCGGGGAAGACCTCCATGGTGCGATCTTAGCAAGCTTTGCTTCTGTCTGACTATAGAGCGCCGCCATTTTGTAATCTTGGCCGGACCGACCAATCAGCATGGCTGTAAACAGCTGGATTCATAGATTGGTACCTGATCCTCCGCTAGAGGGCTTGGGCAGGCTGTCGCGAAGGATCAAGTTGGTCCAAGGGGACCGGTCCTGGCTACTGAGGACCAGCCTCGTTCCCAATCATCGCGCACCTGCGCATCTCACAGGGTGGGATGCTTCGTCTGCTGTTGTAAACCTTTTTCAGCCTAAAAGGGGGACCTTCTCATATTTGTTCGTGCCGATGAGGTCACATACATGTGGGATTATTAGATTGAAAATGAACATGTGAATGGTCTCGGAAGAATATTCAAGACAAGACTCCCAAATTAACAAGAAAGCAAATTAGCAATGTTATAATGGCAGCAAAGTTTTACCGGGCCAATAAGAAAATCTACGTGGTGATTGCTGCACGATCGATGGCTCCTATTGCAATCAGCCCAGCAGGTGGTCGCTGCCGGACCGACCTCAACACAAAGCACATTATGTCCCGCCCGCATATCTTGGAATGAGGTTATTAAGCCTGTCAATCGGGCATCTGATCGTTCTGTGCACTGAATATGTCGCCTGCCCACTAATACCAGGCAGCCAATCGTACGCCTTCCTGTAAAAGGGGCTGGGTTAAAGGGCATGAGCACAGGCACAGCACTCTAGTGAAAAAAACCTACTGTATCCGATGCGTTTAGTGGCCGCGGCCAGGAAGATCGTCGTGCCTTGATTTTCTAATTACACACGTTCCCGACCACCAAGTACAGCGCATTGGCGTAACAAAATTAATGTCCTTGGAGCCTTACTTTACACCTTTTGTTAGATTGTATTTTATAACTTGGCGGGAACGTGTGTTATTAGAAAATCTAGGCACGACGATCTTCCCGGCCGCGGCCAATATACACATCGGATACAGTATACCTTTGCGTAGTCATGTCTGGTTGGCAAGTGTGAACCCTCATTCTCTACCGGTGGAAATCAGCCAAGGCCTGTATTGCGTAAAGGTGCGACTCCACATGACAGTAAACTGTAGACAGTAATTGAAAAACTGTCGATAGAAAACTATCCATAGCACTTCCACTAGATGGAGAAAATCGCCGATAGTCACTGTCTACGAGCTCTGGAACCGAGCCAGATAGTTTCTATCGAAAGCAACTGTCGTAAGGCCCATCCACGTACGGTGGAATTGTCAATAGTTTCTGTCTGACAGCCGTCTATTACCTTCCACGGGATAGCTGTCTTCGTTCAGCATGTTGCCAACAAGAAGGAAACAAGTCGCCGCGGCAGTTGAAGTTTACCTGACATTGCGAGGGCGAAGGCAAAGGATGAGGAGGCACAAGCTTTGGGTACATGAATGGTTCCTTAAAAGGGAGCAGTAAAAACCACGCCCGCCTGCTCTTTTTCTCTTTTACAATCCTTCGCATGACTTTTCCATGCATCCTCTTTCTTCAACCTGTCTCTGTATTGCTAAGAGGAATAATTCTTCTAAAATCAGTCATTTTTAGCTCACCGTGGTGAGCTTATACAATGGTTGTGCGTCCGGCGTCGTCCGTCGTTGTCCGTTAGCAGGGCACGTTTCGTAACCGCTGGAGCTATTGATCTGAAACTTGGTGCATATATACCTCTAGGCCAAATGACCCACCGCACCAAGTTTCGGTCCGATTCAACTCTCAGCTTGGCCACCGGGTGGCGGAAACTAAAAACACAAAAAATGCAATAACTCATGAACTAATGACTAGATCATCTCCAAATTTTTATCATAGGTGTAGCTAATAAGGGTACATAACATATATAAGGGGTTTTTGATTTGACCTACTTTTCAAGGTCACAGAGGTCAGAGTTCGACAAAAGTGACGAACCTGCCACAGTTTGTCGTTATTTCACCGAGCGACTTCATATCCTGCGTAGACATGTATTGGAGGGGTATCTTAAAAAATACCAAGTTTCGGCCCGATTGGACATCCAGTATGGCCGCCAGGTGGCGTAACTTGAAAATCAAATAAGTGCTATTACTCGGGAACGGCTTGACGCTGAGTGCTCAAATTTGATATTTACCTCCCTCTAGATGACCTTTACATGCACGTCAAATTTCGGCCTGATTTGACTTCAAGCGTGGCCACCAGGTGGCATAACCCAAAAATCATCAAAGTGCTGTAACTCAGGAACGCCTTAACCGAAAGCGCTCCAATGTGCTATGTAGTCTCGTGCCACCAGACTCTGCAATTTTCAATTTTAGAGTCTGGTCTAGATGGTACCTTTTGCTTGTAAAAAATCCATCATGGCAGACAATCTACCGCCGATGACGTAGAACACAATGCACAATCAAAGCAAAAAGTATGCAGCGTGCGAGTAAAACTACAGTATTTTGTACCCCTTGCTGTTCGGCCTACTGCTTTTTTATAGCATAATTCCCTCCCCAGTCGAAAGAATATAAATATACTTGCCTGAAATTCCAATGAAAGACACTATAAATTGACTTGACAACACAAATTTAGGCGATTCACCTCACTAATTTTCACGCTTCAAGTTCTCTGGGCGCCGCCACATTCCCCCTGTTGCCTACGTCACCAAATTTTGAAACTAGCCAATCAGCGAAGCTGACCTTATTTCAAATCATCGAAATAAGGTCACTAGATCGCTACAATGAGAACTGCGTTCAGTGCCAGACCCTCGGTCTGACGACCTCGGAGTATGACCGAGGGGCTGGTTGCGCGAGACTATGTGCTACATGTATGTGGCCCCGTGCAGATGACCTTTATGTGCATGTGAAGTTTCTGCCCGATCGGACATCCAATATGGCCGCCAGGTGGTGCAACCTGAAAATCGTCAAAGTGCTGTAACTCAGGAACGACTTGGACCTAAAGCGCTCCAATGTGCTATGTGGCCCCTGCAGATGACCTTCATGTGCATGTGAAGTTCCGGCCCAATCGGACATCCAATATGGCCGACAGGTGGCATAAACCCAAAAATCATCAAAGTCCTACTCGGGAATGACTTGACCCAGATTGCTCATAACTGATATGTACCTCCCTCTGTCATTAGACTATTATGTCCAACCCGGTGAGCACATGGTCCATGGACCATTTCATTTATTTATTGTAACGCATAAAGTTCAGAATCATTTTCCACTTCATTTCATTGCCAGTGCCAATGCCAATGCCAACGCCAGGTTTTGAACAAACCCCTCCGCAACTCCAACGCGACATTCGTCTGCCCTTTCTCGTGTACAATTCGCACTGATCTGTACTCACTTCTATCCCGAAATAGAGCAGGTGCTATTCAATAAAAGGGCTGTCTGACACTTTTTTACTAGCTTACAAAATCTATCGGGATCACTTCCACACGACAGAAATTGACTATCCCACAATCTTTCGGACAGTTATCTATTGCTGTCATACAGTCACTAGCTGAACAACTTCCACGGGATATTCATTGAAAAGTTACTATCCGACAGCAAACTTTCGACAGAAAACTGTCATGTGGAGCCGCGCCTTAAAGGGACTAGGAAAATTTTTTCAAGCTTCGGTTATTACAAAATGCTAGTCTTTCATGATAAATTCCAACCGTCAATTCACTTTTTCAATTAACTGTTAATTACTGGCACCCAGACAAATCAGTTATCACCACACCATGGAGCATTCACCACGTCACTGGGAACCTAATCAACATAATAGAGTACAAGCTCGCTCTATACAAAACAAACAGCGAGAGGTTCCCAGTGACGTGGTGAATTCTCCATGGTGCGGTGATGACTGATTTGTTTGCGTGCCAGTAATTAACACTTAATTGAAAAAGTGAATTGACGGTGGGAATTTATCATGAAAGACCAGCATTTTGTAATAACCGAAGCTTGAAAAAATTTTCCTAGTTCCTTTAAGTCTGGTTATTCTAAGATTTCACAACCTCAATTCGACAAGCGCTGCGTAATACAGTCAAAAACTCTGGTGATGATTAAGTAATCGATTTTCTGTGAGTGGCGGCCTAAAATGATTTTTTACCCATCTTGGAATTTTAGCGGCGATTTTCAAGAAGCAGATAGTTTGCTACCGTAACCACCTCCCACCTTCATCCGCCAATATGGATACCGGTTAACATCGCCGGAGGCCATTCTCAAGAGATTTATGTCCTGAGACATCCAAAAAGCAAAAATCAATTCGAATAATTTTTTCTGAGCAAGCGCTCCAGCACCGTACAGTCTAATTCTCCCGCAGCGGTGCAATTCATTTTAAAATTGCCGATTTTCGATGCGTTCTCCTGCGAATTTCTGGGAGATATCGCAGCTAGCCTTTTTAGCTCACCTGTGAGCTATAGTCGTCACGCGCCGTCGTCGGCGTCCGTTAGCAGGGCACGTTTCGTAACCGCTGCGCCTATTGGCACCAAACTTTGTACATATGTGTCACTAGGTGACATGACCTCAGAAACCAAGTTTCGGTCCGTCTGATTCCTGGCTTGGCCACCAGGGGGATGAACCGAAAACCTTTAAAGTGCAGTTTCGCCTTAACCGTTGATCGGATCGTCACCAAATTTTTATCGTAGGTACATCTTATGAGGATACACGACATATCCCCCGGGTTTTTAATTTGACGTAATTTTCAAGGTCACAGAGGTCAAAGTTCGAAATTTCATCATTGGGCGGCACGTTTCGTGGCTCTTTGTCCTGGATTGTTCAAATTAGGTGTGATGATGTATCTAGGTACCCTCTATGTCTGTAGCGGATTTCGGTCCGATCGGACTTCAAATATGACTCTGCAATTTTCAATTTTAGAGTCTGGTCTAGATGGTACCTTTTGCTTGTAAAATCCATCATGGCAGACAATCTACCGCCGATGACGTAGAGCACAATGCACAATCAAAGCAAAAAGTATGCAGCGTGCGAGTAAAACTACAGTATTTTGTACCCCTTGCTGTTCGGCCTACTGCTTTTTTATAGCATAATTCCCTCCCCAGTCGAAAGAATATAAATATACTTGCCTGAAATTCAAATGAAAGACACTATAAATTGACTTGACAACACAAATATAGGCGATTCACCTCACTAATTTTCACGCTTCAAGTTCTCTGGGCGCCGCCATATTCCCCCTGTTGCCTACGTCACCAAATTTTGAAACTAGCCAATCAGCGAAGCTGACCTTATTTCAAATCATCGAAATAAGGTCACTAGGTCGCTACAATGAGAACTGCGTTCAGTGCCAGACCCTCGGTCTGACGACCTCGGAGTATGACCGAGGGGCTGGTTGCGCGAGACTATGTGCTACATGTATGTGGCCCCGTGCAGATGACCTTTATGTGCATGTGAAGTTTCTGCCCGATCGGACATCCAATATGGCCGCCAGGTGGTGTAACCTGAAAATCGTCAAAGTGCTGTAACTCAGGAACGACTTGGACCTAAAGCGCTCCAATGTGCTATGTGGCCCCTGCAGATGACCTTCATGTGCATGTGAAGTTCCGGCCCAATCGGACATCCAATATGGCCGACAGGTGGCATAAACCCAAAAATCATCAAAGTCGTACTCGGGAATGACTTGACCCAGATTGCTCATAACTGATATGTACCTCCCTCTGTCATTAGACTATTATGTCCAACCCGGTGAGCACATGGTCCATGGACCATTTCATTTATTTATTCTCACGCATAAAGTTCAGAATCATTTTCCACTTCATTTCATTGCCAGTGCCAGTGCCAATGCCAATGCCAACGCCAGGTTTTGAACAAACCCCTCCGCAACTCCAACGCGACATTCGTCTGCCCTTTCTCGTGTACAATTCGCACTGATCTGTACTACAGTTCTATCCCGAAATAGAGCAGGTGCTATTCAATAAAAGGGCTGTCTGACACTTTTTTACTAGCTTACAAAATCTATCGGGATCACTACCATACTGCTGGCAAGTTACTTCTTTGTTATGTAGATTTGCACTATTGGCGCCCTTTGGGTAAACTCTGTTCGGCCACTTGTGACCAAAGCATTAGTGACAGAACTGAACAATACCCGCAGTGGACACAAAAGATTTAGGGTCGGCACGTACACTGAAGATTGGTTTTCGAAAACAGTATACCATAGGGTGAGCGGATTTAATCTGAATGTGAATGACTGGTCGCACAAAGGCCAGTTCCGTGGATTGCCACTAGGGAATGAGCTCAGCTATAGGTAGCCCCCCGCCTTAAAAGGAATATTAATTCATACTTCATTTGAGATACAGTTTTACAACTGTCATGATGAATTTGGAGGACAAAAAATGAAATTTTACTGAGAGTGCAGGCCATCAGCAGTGATCAGCTGATCCACAGGCTGCCATCAGCAGGTCCATCTAGCGGCAAGTTTTGGAACCAAATTTCCCAGTCCACGACCCTCACGAAATTGGCCTCAAAACCTCGGTCAAAGTCACTTTTATCGATAGTGACTACATACTTTCAACACTTCATTATCATAATCTTACAATAAATCGTAAAAGTTTGAAATACATGTACACAGGAGGGCTTTTCGACGCGAGGGAGTGTTTTGTGACCGACTTTACCCTCTAGATGAGTAGTATGATAATATACATGTAGGCTGTACGAGCGATATAGGTGGGGTACCTATTTTGGCGCCTAAGTGGGGTACCTATCATAAGGTCATGCAAGCTCAAAATGAACTAGAGTTGGGCAATTCGCTTAACAGCGAATTGTAGACCATATCCATGGCTGAACGATTTGACACTGAGGAGGTCTTATCTGAGTGCTTCGGTTCGACAGCGGCGGGAAATACGAGTGGTGACCTTTAACCCCTATTGGCTCTTCCAACTGATTCGCGCCTTGCCGAAGTTTGCTACCAGGTCATTTTCTCGTTGAAACCAGTTCGTGTCCGCGGCTTCATCGGGGGAGGGTGGGAAATAAACGGCACGTTTAGGGAGAATTGCTAGTCGATATCGTCAAATTCGCTACAAAATCACCCAAAATATACAAAGGCAGGATTGTCGGGAAAGTTATGTGGCTGAGGTCCAAAAGTGGTCCAAGAAACGTCAGTATGCCGCTTGGGGGCTCAATCTGCGCCATGGTGAAGGAGAAATGTGTCAAAAAACGAACGGCTTTTTGGCTCGGCGATGGGCTGAATAAAAACAATAGACCATATCCACTGAATGTGGATATGGTCTAATGAGAACCACGTAATCTTGATTCCATAAAAGGCCTTAGCTATGCATTAGGTGGAGTATTAAGACCTTTTATGGACATTAGTTTAGGCAGATCACCTCCATAGGTAGGATACCTGGAGGTTTGGTGCACCAACACCATGCGAGGAAGTTAATATATGAATACGGGCCCAGATCAAGACACCCTCGCCACCCGAGGTTCTATGGGTTTGTGACATTGCTGCCACTCCCTGAATATGTCATTTACACGCTTCTTCTCTGAGAAAATTGTGCAAATAGAGGAAGCCATTCTGTGTTCACCCCTTGGCAGTGAATGAAGTTGGTGGGCCAACTCGCACGACTCACTCGAAGAAGAGTCTGCATGTTGTCTAATTAGGTGACTCAATGGACTGGTTATTGACACACTTCTCTAAAGTAACGTTCGATAGCGAGCTGCTTTCGTCTTCACCAACTATGTGGGTGACTTAGTTTTATATTCTTCTCTATCACATTACTCTGCGGTAAGCATTAGCGATGAAAGCTTCGCTGTGTGCAGTTGTTGGAATTCATAAGTTCTGCTAGTATTAAGTACTTGAGCGGCCAAAACGTTTTTAGCATGACGTCTACTGCATTAATTGGTGTTGCCAGCAGCAGACGAGATGTTTGGTACCGGATGTCAATAATAAAGGCGCTGACACGCCGTTCACGTTAGGACGGACATGTCCATTGCACTGGACCCTTGCAGCTACTATATATGGCAGAGCGTATCGTATATTCAAATTGGATGCAACTCCAAACAAATTGAACAGAAATCTTTTCACTTCTGTGTGATTCTGGAAGGTCCTAACTACATCATACCGAAAATCTAGAAAAATCTAAAATCGGGAAGTGCCCTTAATTTAAGATACTTCATTAACTCCCGTTACAACATATATGGCATTCTATTACAAATTCAAAAGTATGCCCCTGGGAGGCATATCATATCATGACTTAGTAAAATGAGATGTCCCCGGAGGCATCTCATAACAAGAAAAATCCGATAGAAGATGCCCAGTGCACACACAGAAAAATATTCGTCTCCACTTGAGATAAGTGGGGTCTTGAAGCGCTTTGAAACACAAATATCTTGTATTTGAGATAATAATATCTCGAATCGAGAAAGCATCTGTCTAATGACAAAACTTGATATATCTGTGACACAACCTGAGACAAATGGCGTGTTAAGCCCTCCGATACACAACGTGTCTCACGCTTGAGATATCAATAATATCGAACCGAGATATTGGTCATCGCAAATAAACTGGATCAACACGGGCCACCAGTTCGACCTGACGAGACAACAATGTTGTAATTCGCAAAAATTAAATACAGAAACGCTGACTCACGATTAAGCAAACACATAAGAATATTGATAAACTATGGTTTGAAATCTGAGACACAAATTTTAGGTTGTGAATGTTTCCCTTTCAAAATTATAAAAACAATAATTGTACAGCATCGGTTTTCTCTCAACCATACAAGAGATTTTGCGCTGTGCATTGGTATACCCCGTCCAACTGAACTCTACATAGCTTCTCGGCCTATTGGCTAAGGCTAAAGCTATTACGAAATTTAAGAGTTGCGTTTTTTGCAAGTTGCAAAGTTATGCAACCAGGACAAAAAACCTCAACTGTTGGGTTGATGCAACCATGCAGTTGGTTATAAACAACCCAACAATCCGTAAATTCACATCAAAATGAACGTCATCTGAGCTGCGCACATTCTAGTCTCAAGGATAGATGACAGTTCACTCAGGTCAACATATTACATCTCTCTAAATAATATTATGAGTACTCACAGTGACATTTCGTTGTCTCCAGATAAGAGCACAATATATCATCCAGAAAATTTGACTGGAGACAGTTGTATGTCAGCTTGAGATATCAGTTATTTGTACCGAGTTTCAAAGATCTCAACTCGAGATCCAAAAGTAACTTCTTTTATGGACAAGCGTTCAAGTGATTTTCATCTCAAGTGGAGATGAATATTTTTCTGTGTGTGGGACATCAAATGGGGCATTCTTTGACACCGGTGTCATAGAATGACATGCCCCCCGATATGGGATGCCTTCGGGGCACCCCATATCAATAGTATCGGCCGAAGGCCGATATAGGATGCCCTGCGGGCATCCTACATCGGGGGGGGGGGGCATATCATTCTATGACACCGGCCAAACCTGTGTACGTCATTCACATGCAAGTTGTTCAGCGTTTTTAGGTCAATAGCTGTCCAATGGATATGTTGGGTCGTCTGAATTGTTAGTGAAACACAATCAGGCGAATGTCAAGCCCTCTT